>JAKKZN010000022.1:17551235-17582492 GCA_033441825.1 Pangasius elongatus | reverse complement strand
AATATACTACAAATAAAATAAAATGCTACAGATCATGTAGATTGTAATGTTTCCCCCCACAGACTCCATCAGTGCAGTTCCTCACTTTACTGTATCAGCTCGAGTGGGTTCCACAGTCGTCCTGCCATGTAAACTGAATAATGTTTTCAACGAAAGATCACGTATTCAGTGGAGCACCAATTATAATACAGTGTTTAAGCGAGGCTTTTATGGTATGACAGTGGGTTCAGAATATGAAGATCGTGTGGAGATTCCTGAAGACGAGCTAGAAAGAAAAAGAAACTGTTCTCTGCTGTTGAAGAACGTCAGAGTCACTGATGGCGGTCTCTACGAAAGCACTGTGCTTGAACCCCTAAAAATTGGTCACTTTTACAGAGAGCGAATAATCAGCAAGGTCGAACTCTCAGTTCACGGTAAGTAAATTATGCAGTGTGAAATACTGACTAATTATAGAAGTCGTAGCATATCAGATATCAGAGCTGTAAATAAGCAACAATAGCAACAGGTATTGTAGGGATGCATGAATACATTATTTAGAATTAACAGATGAAGTGTTAGAAAAATATACAAACACAGACATAACTAACAGACACCTGAGCAGGAGGTTTTTACTTTAATGTGGGTGTGAGCAAGAGTCAGATATGAAGCTCACAGGACAAACCAAAGACACAAAGACTGATGGAACACCATCAAGATGTTTTATCAGGTGTTTAGGAAGATGCTGTAGTTCCTCCTCTTGATGTTTTCACAGAACACAGTTTACAGTCTGCTTTGTTTTGATCATTAATTGTGAAATACTTTCAGGTCGCTGTCATTTCGTCTCATCTGTTCATTAGTGCAACAGTGTACACTAGGTTTACTCCACAAGTAACAGTTCCCAAGTTCAGGTAGAGAATGAGGAAGCTGGAGGCAGGCTTGAACACTCAAATGTCACTCAAAAATATTCTTTACTTTTGCTTTCAGCACTTTTTATTTTCACAAACAAGCACACACACACACACACACACACAGACAAACAGACTCATTAACAGAATTTGCCTCAGGTATGCATTCCTTACCGCTCACCTTCTCCAGCTCCACCCTCCACTCACAAACCGGCGCTCAACTGCACCTCCCACCACCTGAATCAGGCCGGGAAGCCGTCTGACCTGCTGACGAATTCCCTAAATCCTCTCCCACCCCACTCCCCCCACCGAGAGAGGAAATCTGCTGCAGCCATCTGAGCCCCTGGCCTGTGGACCACCGCAAATTTAAATGTTTGAAATGCCAGATACCAATGAGTGATCAGCGTGTTGGCATGCTTTGTGCGGTGGAGCCACTGAAGCGGGGGTGTGGTCTGAACAAAGAGTGAAGGCCTGTCCCAACAGATAGTACTGGAGGGTGAGGACCGCCCATTTGATGGCCAGACGCTCCTTGTCTATGGTGCTGTACTTAGTCTCTCTCATGCAGAGCTTGCGGCTGATGTACAGCACTGGGACAACACGGCCCCCAACCCTTTGTCTGGTGCGTCAGTCTGTAAAATGAAAGGGAGAGAAAAGGCAGGAGAATGTAATAGTGGTCTGCCACAGAGTGCAGCTTTAACCTGCGTGAAAACCTGCTGGAAGGGTTCCATCCACTGGACCGGATCTGGTGCCCCTTTTTAGTGAGATCAGTCAGTGGGCTGGTGACATCCAAATAATTAAGCATAAACCTATGATAATAGCCAGCCAGCCCCAGAAACTGTCTCACCTTCTTTTTAGTCTTGGGTCTTGCTGTCTTATCAAGTTGGGGAAGCACCGGCCCATGGCCTAAGTGGAAGCAGTAGACCACCAGGTGGTCTTTGTCCAGCTGGACCACTTCATTGAGCGATGCCAGTTGGTGGCACTGGACCCACTCTGCTGTCCCCTCTGGAAGTCAGGCAACAAACTGTTCCAGCACCAAATCCCTCAGCCAGCAACCATCTCCGGCAGGTGTCTCGGAGCTTCTAGGTGAATGCAAACGAGTGGCTGGGCTCTTGGCAGGTCAGCGACCAGAAGCACTGACAGTGCTATTCTGGGGTGCGGCCGCCCCGTTGCAAAATTGCCCAGGTATTCGTGCATGTTGGTGACCAGTAGCTGCTGGGCTGTGAGTTGGACTTCGCCAGACAGGAGCAGCAACAGCTGAGCCGCCCTTGGGCCAGCCCCATGCCACTGAGGAGCATTCATATAGCTCCAAAAAAGGCTTCTGATCGTCTTGCGGACCCATCATGGCAAGCACGATGTGGGGCATGGCCATGGCAGCCGCTGGGACCGCGGTTGGAATATCCACCTCCCAGGCCCCAGAGCACCTGCCAGTCGTGTCTGAGAATCAAGAAGGTCCTGGATGCGCTGTTCCTGACCCTAGCGCAGTTGGAGCATGGCCTGATGCTGGGTCTGGTGGAGGTTGGAGAGAGACATGATGATGTCAGCCAGTGGTGAGGACTCAATGATTGGTTTCGGTCAATACCTTGGTTTTGGCACCAATGTAACAGTTCCCAAGTTCAGGGAGGGAATGAGGAAGCTGGAGGCAGGCTTGAACACTCAAAAGTCACTTTATTCTTAATTTCACTTTCAGCACTTTTTATTTTCACACTCACAAGCACACACACACACGGCTCAGTGCTGGTTACTCTCCCTCTCTCTCTCAAGGCGCTCATCTCTCCCCTCTTTATCCTCATCACTCAAAGAGAAACAGACTCTTTAGCAGAATTCGCCACAGGTGCGCATTCCTTACGACTCACCTTCTCCAGCTTCGCCCTCCATTCAAAAACCTTCGCTCGACTACGCCTCCACTTCCACACACATGGTATCAGATGCTGGTATCAGAGCATTTTTTACAAATAAAGGAAGTGAAGAAGATGTTCCTAACATAAAATCATTTCCTAAAAGATTTTTTTCCCATGTCTCTGCAGTCTTTTGGAACATATCAGCTGAAGTGGGTTCCACAGTTGTCCTGCCATGTGAATGGAGAAATCTGACCAACTACGCACCTCATGTTAAGTGGCGTATCGATTCTGAGACTGTGTTTGAGCGACAGGGTGAAGAGTCATTTCCGGGTGAAGGATATGAGGGTCGTGTGGACGTTCCTGAGGACGAGCTGCTTAAAGGAAACTGTTCCCTGGTGTTGAAGAACTTCAGTGCTACTGATGCTGCTGTCTACAGAAGCTCCCTGGTAGTGACACACTCGAAGAGACCTGTCTTGGTCCAGACAGTTAAACTCTCAGTCTACGGTAAGTGGATTAGAATCAGACGATACTGAATATGACGCGTAGCAGTACACAAAGTGTAAAATGACTGGAAAGGTACTAAGCTCACTTGAACAGCAGATTTAATGTTAATGTCAGTGTCCTGAAGAGAGGACTTCCTCAGGTGAATAAATATCAAATTTAAATATTTAGTACAAAATAGTTTTATTTGTTGTACTAAAAGTTATTATTATGGCTCATTAACCCTCTAAATTTCCATTTATATTTCTTATCTTGTCATTTTATCAGATAAACATTTTGTCACATTTCTACCCAGATCTCATTTTAAGATTTTATTTAATAATGTTCAGAATAAATTATTTCTCTGTCTCCAGGTGAAGCTGGAATAAATAGCCCTCGCCCGCTGATCCTCATCATTTCCCTCCTCATGTGTTTAGTCTTCTCACTACTGATGGGTCGTTCATGAACGATTTATTCATTTTGAAAAAAAAATCTTTTTTGTTGTGACTGAGAGAGTGATTCATTTATCCTTTCATTCGTTTCTAACCTGAAAACCTCATGGGCTCTGTACAGGAAACAGAAATGACTAGTTCACCTCCTGAGTCCCTACTCCTGTCCGAGTTCTTTGTTCATTTGTTATATGATGTGACAGTCGCATATATTCTGTATTGGATTCCCAACCTACCTTACAAACAAGCAGGTAGTTAGGTTTTATTTTTACTCTACAGTTATATGACACATTTCAAAATTCGAAGATACAAGTCAGTAAAATGATCCACTACTTCTCATACTTCTCATACTGAGGAAACATCAGTGTGATCTCTCTAAGTACAGAGACTTCTGTGAGCCCAAGAGATCATTATTATTAAAAGTATATTACAGAAACAGAACCAGTGAGGTGCTATTACAGCTCATACAGTGTCAGTCAAATCCTTATTAAATCTCACAACTGCCTGAGAGACACAGTTTGGTGTCTACTACAGTTACGGCTCAGATCAGTGTTTGGATTAAATTTGGATAAAATTTGATTGTGTCTTGTGTGTAAGCTTCTTTAATCATCTGCCAGACAAATAAAGGGAAATATGAATCATATCTATGCAGTGGATGATTTATTTCTACATGCATGTGGGGGTAGAAGAATTGTAGACACTGCAGATTGCATAACAGCGTGTTAGACAGAAACCACAATAAAACCCTGTAGACTCAAAAACTCAAATCAACTTCCCAATCAACTGTCTGTGAAACATTCACTTGAGGATAAATTGCATAAAAATGAACTCCAAGTAGGTGTTAGGGGTGGTGTGAGATACTCAACAATTCCAGATCCACAGTGCAAATTCTTTCCCAAATCCAACAATGTACAACAAAGCTGTCCGTCCCTCAACCTCATGAGAAAGAGAAAGTAAAAGGTAGTTTCCGCAGTCAGTCTCTGTTCAGACACGACACGACGACGGTTGAGAGCAGAACTTCCTAAACTCATAAACTTTATCTAAATCTCAGGAAACGTTCTTCCAGCTCCAAGGTAAGCTCAGTTTTGGATTGTTATCTATGTTTATGTAAATCTGTGGACTGTGCTTTCAGTAGTTTAATGTTCTGCTAGACACCGCTCTGTGGTAAAAACACCGAGGGAGAATCGCTGACCCTTTAATCATACTGGATGGAACTTTTATCTAAGAGCGGATATTTCATTTCAGAGACAGGATGGCTTTTTCAGAGGGAGGATTAATAGTTAAGGTTATAAACATCCAGCTAATAGTGAATAAACATCACAGATTTCACCTAATTCCAGGTAATGATCAGGTTCAGAAATTCATGATATTACTGATTCTCTTATCAATCTGACACCGAGCATAAACACTGAAACTCATGTTATGATTCTGTACCAGTGCTGAGAAAANTAATGATCAGGTTCATCAGTGTGTTCAAGCAGAAAAATCACCAATAAACTCAGTAAATTTCCATGTGCTTGTATAAATGCTGATGACTTCATTGTTCCTCCATGAATTATTCTGTACACGGACGAATACCAGTCACGTGTCCATGTGTGAACTGAAAGATGTATTTCTGTGGCTTCTTCCCTTTTTTGTGTACTAAATAAAATCAGCAGAAATGATGTAATGAGCAGGTTTTTAGCTCATAGCATTGTTTAGNNATTTTATTTACTAAAAGTCCCTCTGATATTCATTTCTGATTGACAGTTTGCTAGATGAATGTGTGTCTGTTTTAGAGGATTAAGAACAAACATCCTTAATTCACCAATCTTTAGTTAAAATGACAGATTTACTCAATAAATAATTATAAATATATATTCTGTACAATGTTACACTGCAGTTTTAATCAATTTTACTGTGTTTTAAAGATGAAATAATGAATAAACAAGCTTAATTTTAGTTAAAGTATTTCCCAAGGTAAACAAAGCTTCAGGGAGAAAAGCATTTGTTAAATCAGCTTTACGCTCAGTGATCTCACTCGTTCTCATCACATGACATTAGTGCCACTGAGACCAAAGTCGGTCCACAACAAAGTCCTCTCTGTGTGTGAAATTTCATAAGCGCTGCTCTGACACTCATCTAAAATCCTCCAACAGGAGGACACTAAACTCAGGGGAGCTACAAAGGTGACAGTTAAAGCCTAAACATGGTTAATGTGTAGAAACGTGCGATTTTAAATAAGAGTGATTTGTTGTTTTATCAGGACATTAAATTGTCACTATTACACTGAGCACTAGTTTCTTTTGNTGCACGAGCTGATTCGCTTATCATTATAGCTGATGTAAGCAGAATGCAGTGATAATCTTTAATCACAGGTCTATCTTCAGAGGATCTTCACCGTATAATCTGACGTGGAGAACACACAATATCACACAGTGTGTTACACAATTCAGAACAGAGTTTATCGGGATCATGTACAGTGTGACGAGTAATAATCTTAAAAGAGCGCTGAAATCACCGGATGTAGATGAACATGCTCTTAAATGTCATTTTCACTAATCATGACTCATAAGTGTAGTAAAAGTGTAANAGAGGATCTTCAGCGTATGATGTGACATGGAGAACACACGCTCTCACACAGTCTGTTATAGAATTCACAGCAGAGTTTATCAGGATCTCGTACAGTGTGACGAGGAATCGCCTTAAAACACACAGCTGAAATCACACACAGTAAAACCGGCTTTAGTCACTCTGGAGCTTCACTCTTTTCCTTCACACTCAGATTAGACTCAATGCCCCTTTGCCCCTCTCACCATACCCCCCACCCCCACCCCCCCACCCGTGCCCTCCTTTGCCCTTCCTGTGCCCCGCTGATACCTCCCAGCTCTGGCGCAGTGTGTATCAGTGTATTTGTCCTTCATTATGTTGTGTATTTATGTTTTGTTAATGTTGTTTTTGTTCACTAACTAACACCACATTCACTATTTAATGAATTGTTTGTTTCATCTTCTCATTATTAGTGTGAATCTGTAAAATATCCGAGTGTCTATTTCCTGTACTTAAAACCTCAAATGCATCTTTTAAACTTACAGAATGATGAATGGATCCTAAATGCTTTTTGTGTGTGTGTGTGTGTGTGTGTGTGTGTGTGTGTGTGTGTGTGTGTGTGTGTGTGTTTAAAGTGAAGGATCCATTAGAGGACTAAAGATCCCATCAGACAAATGAAAGATGCTGATTTTACAAATGTCTTTAATTATCCCTAATAATGATCATACATATGATTTATATTTGTGTCGTGGGTCTGTACGATTAACCTTTCAGCTTTCGATGTTCGTTCTTGTCTTTGTCCTGGAAGAATGTGAATGTTGGGATTTATTTTGTGTTCAGACCGAGCAGCTGGCATCTCACTACCTCAGAACTATTTATTAATCGGTCCAAATTAATATTCAAAACAATAAATACAGAGAAGCTAAATCTCTTCTGATCTGCCTGGTTATGGAAGTCAAACATTAATTATTCAATAACGTTTTTGAATAGTAATTTATGAATATAGTTTATATAGAATATTTAATTTTTTTACTAGACATAGAGAATAAATATGCCACCATAATCACAGCACATTTGACAATGACGAGTTTTCAGAAGTTTTTGCTTCAGAAACTGCTGCAATAATGACCTCCTGGTGGTGTTGGGTGTCATGAGCAAGCTGGTGTTTTTCCACTCGGTACCGGTTCGGTTCGGTTCGGGTCGGTTTCTGGTTGTTGTTGGCCGTCAGAAGTCGTCAAGGAGCGGGGGGGTTTTCTCACAATCCTATGTTGTTTTTATTGCTCTGAGAGTCATCTCTGTCCTGCCCCATGTCCTGTGTCCTGTTTCCTTCCTGTTTTTCCTGCAGCCTACATCCACTCCAACCAGATCATGGGATGGGGAGAGAAAGCCATTGAGATCCGTTCCGTGGAGACGGGACACCTCGACGGAGTTTTCATGCACAAGCGAGCTCAGCGACTGAAGTTCCTGTCTGAGAGAAACGACAAGGTGGGCTTTAAATGAGTAGTCCAGTGGTACAGAGTCTGTGAGTTAAGTGCAAAAGTTACATCAGTGTTTATGCAGGGAAAGTTCCTGGTATTCAGAGTAGGGTTACGCACCTGCTTAAGCTCCACATTCAGATTATTAAAGTGCGTATTTTCAGTATTACTCAACTGTGAATATAAGAGCAAAACATAACACTGTAGAGATAGGAGGTTTTAAAACTTTTTCTGAAAGTATGAGACTCTAAGTACGTCATGAGTGAGTAATCTGTTTACCTCCCTTTTTTTGGCAGGTCTTCTTTGCCTCCGTCCGATCAGGAGGCAGTAGCCAAGTTTTCTTCATGACCTTGAATAGAAACTCCATGATGAACTGGTAAACCCCGCCCACACACCTGCCCCCCTCACCCCCACGGGCCCCACCGCACGCCCCCCCTAAAGTGTCTATGTGGACGTATTCTGTTTTTCTAATATGATGGGGTGGGAGGGAACGACAAGAACCCACAGTGTGTGGAACCGCAGGGCCGCTTTTGAGAGTAAATACTTTTAGAAAATAAATAAATAAAATAAAATAAAGGCCGGGAGCCGCTCCAGAGAGCCGAAGTTCATCTCACATCCACACGAAGCTCCAACCGCCGAGAGAAGAACAACCACCTTCTGTACCCAGAATTCCTTACGGCTCTTACCTGCGGGCTTCTCGTTTTTATCTGACTAACGGATTTTTGGAGGAGAGCAGAGACGGACAGAACTGATGACTGAGACGGCCAAAAATCAAGAAAATACATGATATTGTAACTGTTTAGACACTTTCAACACAATAATTTATTGCTGTTGGTTGGACAAAACAATTCTGTGGAGAGGTGTGTGTGTGTGTGTGTGTGTGTGTGTGTGTGTGTGTGTGCCTTTCATGAATTTATTTTATCACTTTATGTTACTTCATTTCATCACACTGTAACTGTACAAAAGTTTATGTCTTGTTTGTTCTTAGTGTATTTCTGTGTGTGTGTGTGTGTGTGTGTGTGTGTGTGTGTGTGTCCTCATTATCCATCAATATGAAAAACATCACACAATAGTTATGGCAAGTCCGGATGTGTGGATGTTTTATACAGTACGTTACAGCAGAGTTTTTTGGAAATCATTCGGGAAAATAAAGCTCCATTTCTCATAATTTCGTAACGATCCCATGTGATGGATTTTAGCTTTTTGGATGTCGTTGCTTAAGTGCAATAAAGACCAGGAGATATCGGTTTCGGTGTGTGGGTGGACGGGGTTTTAGCTCAAACCTGAACAGAGTCCCGCCAGTCTGAAGCTGTGACTTTCAGAGCTGTGTTAGAGGTTTATGTGAGGTTTTTCTTTTTTTTTAACAATCCTTTAATAAAATTGATCACGCAACACAGATGTGATTTGTTTTTTTCTCAGATTGCGTGACAGCGAAGGAATGAGTTTGGTGCATTGAGCTTCCTCTAAACCTACCTCATTTCTTTCCTCCAGTCGTTCGATCACAAATTTATATTCACTCATGACATCACATAATTATTAATAAAATATTCGCTATAATTCAGACAGGGCTTGAATTAAAAGGCGCAGGAATCTCAATTCAATACAGTTCTTTATTCATCATGATTTTTGCTTTTTTGTGATTTTTTTTTAAAGTGCACTGTTGCTAGTTTTAAGATAAAAATAACGCGTTTCAGTTTGAGCTGTGAGGATGAATTTCACTGTTCAAATACGACTCGAATGTTTATAATATTTACACATTCAGCAGCAAAAAAACAAATACATGTGAAAGTTTAAGACCCGTAACAAAAAAAATGTTTTGTGTATAAATGCTGAATAATTTCTTGAGCATCGTGGTGCATAAAAGAAATCGATTCTTTTTGCTTCATCTCAAATATTGAAAATAAAGATCAATAAGTACAATAAGTTGAAGATCAAAGACTTTATATATTTTAACAATACACGTGAAACTTATGGATTCTCTTAAATTTCTGCAGCATCTTAAAAATCCACTTGGAAACACATTTTATGATTTAAGAGTCAAAAAAAACACGGCTGATTGTGGAATTAGACGACCCCATTAACTACATCAGAGAGTAAAAACCAGTGCCAAAAGTATAAAAAATATAAAAAGTATAAAAAGTAAGCCTTACTTCTTGACTGCAAAGTTGAAACAAGGGCTTTAAAGCATGAAACAATGTACAAAATTAAATATTTATTATTAGCTGGTTTTGGTGTCAGAGTGACGTTCACATTTTCTCACAGAAAATATATTAGGTTTCTGTGACAGAGCGCAAACTGGGTATGAATTCAGACAAAAAACATCTAATGTCTTATTTTCAGAGAGAAATCAAGAGAAATCAGAATTATCGAGTTGCTGGTGCCGTGACCCGGATGTGAAATCTGTCAGCAGGAGAAAAAGAGAAGGAAGTGGAAAAGGTCAGATAGAATCAGGAGGAAAAGTTGCAGTGAGCGTTGAGTGTAAAAGTGTGAAGAAACTGATTAGAGGGCACTTTGACTTTCAGGTCTGGTTACAGGCGATATCTGGAGCAAAATACTACACCTACACGACCCGTTGTATTTTATAAATAAACCATATATGTGTGTGTGTGTGTGTGTGTGTGTGTGTGTGTGTGTGTTTCTGCATGTCTGTACCTGTACATTTGGGATTTCACCTTCAATTTTACCTTCACATGAACATAAAACTGTGATTTGACTTTAAATCATGTCTCATTTTTTATTATTCATAAAGGTTCATGTTTCACTTTTTCATCTCACTTTTGTCTTAATTGTACTTTATTTAATCGCTTTCATCACTAAGTCCATCGCTTGATATCGACTTTCTTGCTAGCTTGTTAACTTTCACACCAATTAATGTGAAGTTACTCAGATTCCTTATTTGGTTATTTAACGGCTGATGCAGAGCTAAAATATGTCAAGTCCATTTAGATTTTTTTTTTTTTTTTTAAATATGTGTTTTAGTGATTTATTCTTTACTTATTGAGTAAATTGAAGCTGCTATGTAACTATTTGGCCCTGAAATCAGGCAAAAAATAAAAATCTTGTAAAAATACAGAATAAAAGTTGATTAGCAGTATAATACATTACACTGGCGTATAATTCTGTAAATGCAATTACAATAAAATTATGAATTTTAACAATTATTTATAATTATTTATATGCTTCCAAACCTGACTCCAAGCAATTTTCCATTTTTCTAACTTATTTAACATTTCAGCAAACATGCTTAACGCTGTTATGGAAACTAAAAAAGTACAAAAATATAGTTAAATATCATATCAGTGAAATAAATATTAAATATACATGTAGCCTGGAGTTTGAATTTATATGCAAACAATATTATAATAATATTTGTTAATGTAAATTTTATTGCGATTCTATTTACAGAATTACAGGCTGCTGTTATTTCTACTGTGATGACTTCTTTGCAAGTTTTACAATATCTTACTTTATTTTTATTCATATTTATTCGACAGTACTTTTTTTCGAATGATAACTTATTCCAATGCTTCCAAAACACGAACATTATGATAAAAATTTTAAATATAACACTTCAGAAAACCCAGAATTACATCTGAGGTCTGATCTCGTCTAATGTGAGTTAAATTTTCAGACTGCTGACTTTTATTATTTTAATATAAAGCACCTTTTTGGTTATTTTAACGTATAATGAGCCGTTATAGAATAATTATCTAACAGAGACCCTGTGTGTGTGTGTGTGTGTGTGTGTGTGTGAAACTCCACATCAGACTCGCTTGACATTTGTTATTCTGATGGGATTTATTTATCGGTTTGTACAGTACACTTCTGTTTGTCATTGTGTTTGGAAGCGACAGTATTATTACTGATTCTTTTGCAAAGGGTTTTTTTCTATAGCTGTATTTGGGATTAGCTCGTCGGTCTGAAAGTGCTGAAATCTATATTAGAGTGTCAGAGATGTTCAATATCAGTGCTTTATGTAATATCACTTTATCCTCTTTCTCATTTTATCCCGGTACTGTTTAACGCTTTTTTCCTTTTTCTTTATACATTCACTGCTGAATTATAGCCAGAATGACGTATTGAACCTTTTTTTGTATGGTGACATTTTCCTTTTCCTGGTTTGTTTTTTGGGGAAAAGCGCTCGTCTTGTTTATATCTGATGGAAAGCCTGAAAGGAAACAATGCCAATGTGAATGGAACGTAAACCTGACGCTCGGTCGTGTTAGGACAACGCTAGGATTATTAGCAATAAAGTGTATCAAGGATTTTTGTTAAAATATTTTTTCTGGTATTTAATTTCTGTCTGAATTTGGTAGAAAAAAATATTCAAAATGTTGAAAATGTTGAAATGTCCAGAATTTGGGATGCAGGATGTCGGGTTCTGAGTGACGCAGATTATACACGGATATATTCACCGTTTGTTCCCATGTAACATAAAGCATTAGAACTTTGCTGTTTTTTAATAAATCGATGTATCGAATGACATTCGTGCTGTCAGTTACTCATTTATTTACTTATTTGTTTACTTATTTATTTACTTGTTTATCTACTTATTTGTTTACTTACATACTTATTCACAGATGTTTGAACATTAAACGTAATTTATCTCCAATCCTCTATTTATTTTGTAAACGTATTTATTTTATATCTAAATATTTAATTTGCTTATTTTAATTTATTTTTTATTTTAAATCTTGAATAATGTTTAATATAACACAAACGCATCTCATAACTTTTGCACATTAACATTAAACATTAACATTATTAAGAAACTTTAATTAAGAATTAAAGACATGAAATGCTAAATGTTTAACCAGAAAAAAAGAAAGAAATTTAAAGTATGAATATACGGATATATTTATAATCCACGCACAGGAAGATAATAATTGGAGTATTAAATAAAATAAAATAATAGTTTAAAGTATAGCTTTGTGTAACTAAGCTAAACCAAATTCCAGTCAAAAGTCGCATCATTTATTTTTAACAACAAAAACAAGTTCATTTTAACCTTCACGTCATCGCACGGCTGTCTAATACTCTACATTAGTTAGCATTTGTTAGCTAGCTAAGTAAAGTTATGATTAAGATTAGCTAGCTAATATTAACTATGTAAGGTAGCGGTTTATCTTAAATAGCTAATGTTGACTAAATAAGGTAATATTTGATCTTAGCTAGCTAACATTAAGTAAAGTAATGGTCAATCTTAGCTAGCTAACATTAAGTAAGGTAACAGTTAATCTTAGCTAGCTAATGTTAACTAAGAAAGGTAATGGTGTATCTTAGCTAGCTATTGTTAACCAAGTAGTGTTTAATCTTAGCTAGCTAATGTTAACTAAGTAAGGTAGTGTTTTATCTTAGCTAGCTAATGTTAACTAAGTAAGGTAATTGTTTATCTTAGCTAGTTATTGTTAACCAAGTAGTGTTTAATCTTAGCTAGCTAATGTTAACTATGTAAGGTAGTGTTTTATCTTAGCTAGCTATTGTTAACCAAGTATTGTTTAATCTTAGCTAGCTATGTAAAGTTGTGATTAAGCTTAACTAGCTAATGTTAACTAAGTAAGGTAATGGTTTATCTTGGCTAGCTAATGTTAACTAAGTAGTGTTTAATCTTAGCTAGCTATGTAAAGTTGTGATTAAGCTTAGCTAGCTAATGTTAACTAAGTAAGGTAATGGCTTATCTTGGCTAGCTAATTTTAACTAAGTAAAGTAGTGTTTAATCTTAGCTAGCTATGTAAAGTTGTGATTAAGCTTAGCTAGCTAATGTTAACTAAGTAAGGTAATGGTTTATTTTAGCTAGATAATGTTAACTAAGCAAGATAGCAGTTTATCATAAATAGCTAATGTTGACTAAATAGGTTAATATTTGATTTTATCTAGTCAACATTAAGTAAGTTAATGGTTAATCTTAGCTAGCTAATGTTAAGTAAGGTAGCGGTTAATGTTTTTTTCTGCTTTTACTTTCTTTTAAAATTTACAACAGTACAAAAGCTTTAAAATATTCGCTCTCTACAGATTCTGTTAAACTGAAGAACTTTTTATTGAACATTTTATTGCCTTGATGTTTTTAGTGAACATGTTTAATCAAGTATCGCAGCCTGTGTGTCTGCTCTCTGCCAGAGGCGGCGCTGTTTCTCCGCCTGTTAGGACACGCGGCGTGTGTGTGTGTGTGTACGTGAGTGTGTGAGAGTGAGTGAAAAGAGAAGCCCCGCCCACTATACGGGTGCCGCAGTAAAATTGGGCGCGCATGCGCGGTGACATTCCTTTTTTTCTTGGAAGTAAGTATTGCATGGCGCGTGCCTTTCTCTTGTGGGGAAAAAACTGTGAAATTTATTTAAAATAACTGTCTAAAGTGTCACTCGGCGTGTTCATGAGTGGGACTCGGTAACGAAATCAACGCGTTGCGTTTGAAATTTGTAAAAGTGTGTAAAAAAAAAAAAAGAAAAGAAAAGGCGCGGTGTTTATCTCTTGAGTTGTTTGAGGAGAAAGTAAGTTAGCTAAGTGGCTAACACACCGCACGCACGAGGCCTTCCGCGCGCTCACCACCACAGGCTCACTGAAGCGGGGTTTAAGTTTATAATTTAATGTTATTTTGGTGTTTATAGCGCTCATGGCGTCGTTTAATGTGTTGAAAATATTTCCCAAAGTAGTTGAGAGTTGTGTTTGGTCAGGTTAGCGAGCTAGCTGATGATAGATTAGCGAAGAAACGCAAATTACTTCAGTGTGTGTTTGAATGTGAGGCGAGCGCACGCGCCCGTTAACGGCTCTTTACCTTAAAGCACGTTTTCATTTAAACGACATTAAATTAAAACTGAGGAAAAATTTAATGTACAATATTTTAACACATTTTTTTTTTTTTTTTTTAAATCTATGCTAGTTAGCGAGTTAGCACCCTCATATGGCCTTAAACCTCTTGTGTTCTGAAGTAAAATTAAAGTTTGTGTCCTGCACCGGTTTACCCTGTGCACTCCCTCACATGTAATTAAACATTCATAACGCGGTAATGTCGCTGTGGAGTGGGGCTTTATAAGCGCCGGCCTTTGGGCGTGAAAAGCAGCACCATGATGCGGCAAGTTCTCAAGCCGGAACATTTCCCATCAGAAGTGTGTGTGTGAGTTGTGTGGTGTGTTTAATGCGTTATGCAAATGAGGTAAATTACTATTTTTATTTATGATCATTGAGATGATGATTAAAGCAGCAGTGTGGAACCGCGTGCCGTGATGACGTAAGCCGGTACAAAGTTGTACCCCACTTTGTGCAATATTTAGTTTTAAAAAAATCATGTTTGATGTGACTCTTTGAGTTTATTAGTTATGCATGTAAATGAGTTAGCATATCCTAATTAAATGCACGTGTAAGGAAGCTCGGCTCTCGCGGCCGGACCGGGTCCAGGACCAGCATTAGGGTTCTGCTCCGGTGTCGGCCGCGTCTGTGCCGCTGCTCTGCCTCCTGATGCCCTCGTGTAGCTTTCTTTGCCTTGTCGCCCTCATGCACCTGAACTTCACTAACCGTACTTCACTGTCTGTGCTGCTCTTACNCGTCTCTCCTCGCCAGTGCCCCTTGATTAGACCCCACCATGGCAGATCCAGATCTTGATTTCACCAGCGGAGACGCCGGGGCCTCGGTGACGTACCCGCAGCAGTGCAGCGCCCTGCGCAAGAACGGCTTCGTGGTCCTGAAGGGTCGCCCCTGCAAAATCGTCGAGATGTCCACTTCCAAGACCGGAAAGCACGGCCACGCTAAGGTCAGGAGGCACCGAGTCGCGTTCTCAGGAACCGCTCGTGCGCTTTATAGTCGTAGTTTTATCGATGCGTTGACTGAATTCCTCATTATGGAGCTCCAGCACTGTTAAAAGGCTGTAATACGGAATCTTTAAGTCTGAAAAACGTTCTCCTGTCCAGCAGGCGGCTCTGTTTGCGTTCATCAGCTAATCATTAACCTGATGGTTCTAGTGATTCTAATCTAATCATGAATATCATGAGATACTCTGTGATCTACAGAAGCATCTTAAAGCACTCATCCTCCAGACTTCATCAGAGTCCGAACAGAACAACAGACGCAACTAGATTTAAGGAATTTTGTTTTGTTGTTAAAGCTAAAGAGGAAATTTTGTGTCCTTAAAATTCCATAACGGCGTCTGAGACTCGGCTTCCGTGTGTGTTACAGCGGAGGTGTGTAGGTGTGTGTTCACGGCGTTCAGGGTCTCGTGTTTCACTCAGGAGTGTGTGCTCTCGTCTCGCTTGAAAGATGATGCACTTTGTCACGGAAAATGGTGACTGTTTAGAGATCATTAATGTGAAATAAAATCCGTGGAGTTCTGAGCTAACATGAGGGTTGTATAGAGTTTACATCGGTTAATTTATTCAAAAGAGAAAAACCAAAGAAAGAGTTAATATTCAATAACGGGTGTAGAATGGCGTCGGATCTCGCCGATTAAACGCAGCTCAGTGAAAATGACGGCTGAGTGGAAATGAGAGGAAGTTGGACCAGAGATTTCTGAAAGAATGCTCCAAAATGTACTTTTCAGATTTTTATGTGTTTAATGCGTTTATGTAATGCATGTCCTGGGACAGGTCTCGTCTGCAGACTCGCGCTTGCTCCTGATTTTAATGATATAATACTTGGTGAAATAGAGATGACGGATTTCCTCACGATATTTCGCGACATTAGAGCGATCCACAACATGCATCATGCGTATATAACAGTACAGGTTTACAGGCGGCCTGTCGGGAGAACTGCTGAGCTGCCTTACAGGGGGAAGAAGTGTAAATTATTTTTGCCTACAAAATAAAAACTGAAATGGAGGAAATGAAAAAATAAACCGTTTTAAAGATTCTTATTGTAGTATGAATCGGATCAGCAGCTCGTTATTAAGAGTGTGATTCACTTCCCTAACGTCGTGTTCTGTGTTGAGTTTTAAGTGTTGAGTCTGTTCTCCGCTCTGCGCAGGTTCACCTGGTTGGCATCGACATTTTCACTAATAAGAAGTATGAAGATATTTGTCCCTCCACCCACAACATGGACGTCCCCAACATAAAGAGAAACGACTTCCAGGTGATTTAATCTGAGCTCCACAGCTGTGTGTGTGTGTGTGTGTGTGTGTGACTGGATGCTCGTTGTGTTTTAGCATTTCACAGTAAACTTTCCAGCCATTGCAGAGAAAGCGTTATAAAGATGACGGGTGGCGCTCTGGCAGTTTCACGTCATTAACAGAAATATTAAATAAGATGTTTATTATTTACGGGACGCATCACGACACACACGCGAGCCTGGGACATGATCCGTGTTATCGGGTTTAAACAGATAAAGCAGATGTTTGTTTTTTAACTTGTAAGAATAAATGATTTGTTTCTTTTCCTCACACTGAAATCAAACTTTAGTTCCTTCACAAAAATAATTGATACTGAACCTGTTTTTATTTACTTTTATAAACGGTCAGCTGGTGGACATTAACGAGGGCTTCCTGTCTCTCATGATGGACAACGGCGACGTGCGTGAGGACCTGCGTGTTCCTGAGGGTGACCTGGGCAAGGAGATCGAATCCAAACACGGCGCTGGTGAAGACATGATGGTTAGTGACACGGGACGCTCTGCTTTCAAAATAACATTTAACTCTCAATTTCTATATATATAAAATAAAATAAGACCTGTGGATTAAAAGCTGTGAACACGGTTGCTTATATTGCAGACAGCGAGTGTATAAGCGTTACAGGTTAGATGGCAGTGACGATGTTGAAGCTCCTGATATCAGCGTAATTTATACTGGAATGTTAATCGCTTCTCGATGCTGTGTGTGTGTGTGTGTGTGTGCAGGTTCCTGACGTGACCAGACTGTTTATTTTATTATTTCTGACGTGTTTTGGTTGTTTCTCTCCCTGCCTGCTGTGTAGATCACCGTGCTCTCAGCGATGGGTGAAGAGGCTGCAGTCGGCATCAAGGCCTTTACCAAATAGGAAGAGAGGGAGCGCGGGCGAGAGAGAGAGAGAGAGAGACTGGGCTGCTCAGGCTGCAACATGCACCACATTAAAATCTCCTTTTTGGTTTTGATTCTTCACCAAAGTTCTGGCCTTCACACACCTCCTCACACCCTTTCTTTTTTTTTTTTTTTTTAATAATCCCTGTTCCTTGTCCCAGTGACTGCTGGAGTTTTAGGTTGTTTCGGCATTCTCTCAGATCAGATTTAGGTTCTTTTAGATTATTATATTTTTCATTCCACTATGATTTGCCTTCATGATGTTTGTCTGGCCACATACATTCCTGAGCGTTAAAACGGGATCCATTTGCTATATGTATAAAATTACACACACTCATAGATAGATAAACACACACACACACACGCATCATTACTTTGCGGATTTGATGCCTTTCAGTGGCGTATGTGCACAGTGTGTTTTAGAGAAGGGGGAGAAACGGCCCTCGCTGACACTCTGACCGATTTTTATTCCCCCTCACTGCCTTAAGGGTGCCATAACTTTTTGTTTTGTTAAACGTGGTTCAGTATCCGCTCTAAGGTCAGTGCTCTCGGTCGATGCCTTTACCCAAAGTGAGCTGCGAGTGTCCTAGTTAGCACTTTGTAGTACTTGGAGCACACTGAGTACTACTCAAAACACTTTTTGTTTAGTTTTTTTTGTTTTTGTTTTTTAGTAAAATCACTAAGACAGACAGAAATAATCTTGAATGGAATTTATAAGCGCCGGTCTCCATTGTGACGTGGACAGAAGGATGGTGATGGCCATGTGAGTACCTCTGTAACGCAATAGCAGCCTGGTTCTGGCTGTCAGACGACTTAAATAAAGTGTTGAAGCCTGTCTGTGTCTCGCTGTAGCGTCTTTACGGGGTTTGTGTTCGAGTCGGCGTCTGTCGGCTAAAACGCCTTGTTTACTGCTTCACCATCACAGGAAATAATTATAACCGTTTAAAAAGCCACAAAAACTGGACAAACTGCATCATAGTGTGTGTGTGTGTGTGTGAAATATATAAATATATAAACCTCAGCAGTGGTTTAATCACTCGAATAAAATCCTCTAAGCTCGTTTCAGAGAGGAAATGAATTTGATGTCTGAAGGCTTTCTGATTTATTCCATTAGCTTCTGTCTCTAAAAAGAGGCTGAACTCTTAGATTATACTCTTCTATCAGGAAATTTCTTTATTTTTAAAAGTGCATTTAAAAATGGGGAGTAAATATAAAAGCTGAAATAAAAACGATGAGTGAAATGAAGGAGGAGGAAAAACAAACGGTAAAACTTTCCATAAATCAAAACTTTATCTTTTATAGATGAGGAAATAAAGTATAAAAGTATAGTGAATGTGTGGTGAATACATTAATAATAATATTAATAAATCTGTAGTTTCTCCACAGCAGGGTGTGTAATGTGTGTAATCTTCAGTGCTCTGGTCAGTAAAGAGTTTAAAATGAGGGGAAATTAAAATGACTTGAATATCTTTTAATATTTAGAAAAATGCAGATTTCCTTGTTTTATGACCTCAAGTAGCATCAGGTGGAAGTTAATCAGTCACCAAAGGAGCTCATTTAACAAAATAAGTATAAAAAGGAGGAAAATAAAAGTCAAATATTTTGAATATTTGTGGTTTCTTTATTGATTAGAAGTGGATTTGATTGGATTTTTACAGGATTGAGCTGAGTATAAAAACCTGCAGTAAGCACTTTATTCCTGAGTGTGAGAGTGAGAATGTGTGTGAGTGAGTGAGTGTGTGAGTGAGAGTGAGAATGTGAGTGTGTGTGTGTGTGGGTGTGTTCTCCACCCTGCTCTCACACTGCTGTGAGGATGAGTCATGGAGTAATGGCTCGGCTCGAGGCTTCGTGGACTTTATAGTTAGACGTTTTCTGGTTTATATTTAACACGGAATAAAATCAGTTGGAGGAAACGTGAGTCATCATTCAGACAGAAATCCACCTGAACATGAGCCGAGTTTACTGCAGGAGGAGAGACACTGAAGGCGAGATGAAAAAATAGAAATAGAGTGCATTAGAAACCGGTTTTAGTGTAATAGAATAAATTAATTACTATACACATTAATTACTATACACATTAAATTGTCTTTAGTTGTAGAGTTTATAATCAGAAATGTCTTTGCAGGTCCCGTTGTTTAAAGTCACTCTCTGTCAGACGGCTGTGTTTAGGCCACTCGATAGGGGGCAGCAGTGAGCAGCTTCAGCCCCTGACTGAAAGAACCTGAACCTACAGAGAAGATTCACAGCGCAGAGCTGCTGAGTCCTGCGCTCTGATTGGTCAGAAGGTGTTGATTAGTTTTCTATAACAGCAGCTCTGACAGTAGCTCAGGTTTATATTAATGCGCTCGTTCTAGTATGTTATCGTTTCCATAGCAACAGCTCATTCACAGCGACGCGAAGTTGAAGTAAGGAGACGTTTATATGTAACATGTATGGAAGGAGTCTCCAGTGTCAGCGCTCTGTAACAGTCAGAGGTGAAGCTGCAACTTTAAGTTTTCCGACATCTTCAGGACAGACGAGTTTACGCTTCTTTGCGGTTTCTCGGTAACATACGAAACAAGCTGCGATTTTTTTGTGTTATTAACGTGAAGAGAGAGAATAAAGAGGCTGGTGAGGGAACGAGTGTCTATAGCTGCTGTAACGTAAGCGACAACAGGAACTGACTCGTTTCACCGTCTTTCATGATGTAAATGTAACTATAAACAGATAAAAATGATGACGTGTCGTTCTTTAATAAATAAACTTGTGATTGTTGGTGAATTGCTGTGGTGTAAGAGGAATAAAACACTGAGGTTGTGATGCTATTGGGTGCTAACAGGAACTCGTTTTTGGGTTTTTTTTACTTCAGTCGCTTTCGGAAAAAGAGATTTTTCTCATTTTTAAATATGAATATTTGAACACACACTACATCACTCACTTTATGAGGTTTCCTGTGATGTGATGAAGGAATCTGTGAAAGCAGATGCAATAAATGTCTTAATTAGAATACATATTTTATCTTCATCATTTTATTCTAAACTTTTGCACTTTATTGTATAAAGCAGCTGAAATAAACTACATTCTGG
Organism: Pangasius elongatus; assembly: GCA_033441825.1. Classification (NCBI taxonomy): domain Eukaryota; kingdom Metazoa; phylum Chordata; class Actinopteri; order Siluriformes; family Pangasiidae; genus Pangasius; species Pangasius elongatus. Next base: position 17,561,802 of record JAKKZN010000022.1, on the reverse strand, counting down.
AGATAATGATGCAGAAAGAAATTAAATAATAAAATTAAGTTCAGTTGTCAATTATTCCTCATGGTTCATATAATGGAATATTAACTGAGGGAAGTGTGTGTGTGTGTGAGAGAGAGAGAGTGTGTGTGTGTGTGTGTGTGTGTGAGAGAGAGAGAGAGAGTGTGTGTGTGTGTGTGTGTGTGAGAGAGAGAGAGAGAGAGTGTGTGTGTGTGTGTGTGTTTGTGTGAGAGAGAGTGTGTGTGTGTGTGTGTGTGGGAGGGGGATTCTACTTCCTGTCTCTGTCAGCGAAGGCGCATGCGCATTGACGTCACTTCCTTTTTAACTCGCTCTCCTCAACATGGCGCCGGTACGTCTGAGCTCTGAAGCAGCTTTTCCCTAAAAACGTTTATTTAGTAATATTTTACTGGCGGTTTTGTAGTTAAAATAATCCTCTGTGTTCGATATTTGATAGTAAATGTTTATTAAAAGTTATGAAGCGATATCAGGAAGTGACGTTAGTTCATTCTGACACGTTGGTTGAGACCAGAGCACGTGCAGCTCAGAGAAATAATAAATAAAGTCTAGAAGTTATTTTATAATAATGTGTTATTAAGAGAAAAGAGTAAAATATCGCGGTTTGGTTTGATTTATTTTCCTCCTGGCTCACAGTTTCAGAATATGAGATTTATTTACACTGAAATCCCAAAAGTATAAACTGCACATGAAATATCTACACAACAAAACCGAACATCTGGGCAGCGGTGTGTTATTATTCAGCTGTTCATGCATGTAAATAAAAGTCATTTGGTGTTTTATGAGAAAAGCTGGAGCACAGCTCTCACTGAGACTGAGTGTTTAAACGTTTCTTGGTGTAATAAAGTTCACGTAAACGACAGGATGGACAAAACGGAGTAAAGAAGAAAGATATCAGAGTGTAAACTGGCATAAGAGCGAAAATATCATGTAAACGTTAACAAATGTATAAATATCCATTAAGACGAGTTATAAAATAATCACTTTAATTTCTATTTATTTAATCCGTTACTTTTCAAACTCTTTACAGTTCAGTCCAATCATGAAGTAAAGTTTAACACGTAATGAGAGAATCGATGATTTTTAAGTGATTTGGATTATTAGAATTTCAGTGTTGTTTTTTTTTTTCATTTCTTTGTAATGTTTTTGCAGAAGAGACAGCCTGTAGGGAAGAAGAGCAGGAAAGGAGCTGCGTGGAAGTTCACGCTGGACTGCACACACCCCGTGGAGGACGGCATCCTCGACTCGGCCAGCTTCGTAAGAATGAACATTAAATATTAAAGCTTTTCAATATAATCATGATAAATGTTGATGTGATTTCAGACACTTGCTTCACTAATGCCAGCTGTTAACTAGGGTTCTCTTCCCTAGTTCAATAGCTAGGGTTCTCTTCCCTAGTTCAATAGCTAGGGTTCTCTTCCCTAGTTCAACAGCTAGGGTTCTCTTCCCTAGTTCCGTAGCTAGGGTTCTCTTCCCTAGTGTGTGTCATGTTGTCGTGTCACTAACAGGAGACGTTCCTCAGAGAGAAGGTGAAGGTTAACGGTAAAACTGGAAACCTGGGCAGCGCGGTGCAGATCGCTCGGCAGAGGAACAGGATCAGCGTCTCATCAGAAAAACAGTTCTCCAAGAGGTGAGAGCTACAGTGAATCCGAGCAGTGCTGCTGTTAACTGCAGAAGTTTGTGCCCCCTTGATGGTTTTTGAACCAGTAAGAGCTGTGTGTTTGTGGAAGGAATCCGTTAAAAGCCAAGTCTCGAGAAGCTGCTCAGACGTTAAGATCTTAACCTTTTGGCCATTTCTGTTGTTTTGATGATAAAGGAACATTTCTGAAACCAAACACATCAAATGTTTAACTGTAAAGTTAGCTGTTGTCTTTGTTTCATCATGGGGTGCACAAAGTTTTGCTCTCAGCCATCCATTTAAAAAAGAAAAAAAAATACAGCAGTGCCCGTTCCTGCAGATGTAGATTAGTGATTAGTTGCGGAGTTTATAACAGAATCTGCCTGAACGTGAACTTCTTTTCTCCTTCAGGTATCTGAAATATCTCACGAAGAAATACCTGAAGAAGAATAACCTGCGCGACTGGCTGCGTGTGGTGGCGTCCGATAAAGAGACGTACGAGCTGAGATACTTCCAGATCAGTCAGGAGGACGAGTCCGAGACGGACGAGTGAAGCGATTGTGTGGCGAGAGGAGGAGGAGCCTCATCTCAGCATTTATATCGAGTTTGATGATTATTTGTTAATAAATGGACAATTTACACTAAACCTGAATGTGGTGTATTTTTTATATTGGAATGAAGTGGATGAAGGTGACGAGTGTGTAGCAGGGTTGCCAGATCTGTGACATTTGGATTAATTAAATTAAAGTTTATTTTATATTCAAGCGAATCCGGAGCGTTTTGTTTTTTTTTATGCGAACAGTAAACACACGTTCCGTTACATAAGCATGTGGGTCGAAGTTATGATCAAACTTCAGTGAATTAACAAAAAATTAGTTGGTTTTATGACTTTTTCTGAATTTTTTTTGAGAAAGAAATGACATGGTTTTAAGATTCATTTATTAAAATACACAAAGCTATTTTTTGTAAATATTTGAATATTTTTGTCAGTTATGATTTTGAGGTTTAATTTATTTTTGTATTTATTTGTCTCTTTATTTCTCCTTATCGTATGATTTCTGTTAATTCAGATGAACAGCTCTTGAGTTTGAGACATGAAGCTGTTTAAATAATAGATTCAATTTATTTAGCAATGCTGTAAAATGTTGCAGAGATGTCAAGAGTGTCATCACACTGTAAAAGATTTTATTCCTTCATCTACAAGAAAGAAGAGGAAAAGTTCTTCATGGTTCCTCATGGTTCTTGCTACAGATTTCAAACGGTTTTTATTTTCAGTCTCTGACTTTTTGTTGGCTTTTTTTATAGAGCATAAAAAGTTTAAAAGTTGTGCACTAATGTCCTTTGAGATAATCGATGAAAGACTTTTTGATCTCTGATCCTCATCCTTGATCATCCTGAAGTATCTCTAGGTGTGAAAGTGCTCAGTTAGGTGTTAACTTCTCCTGCGAGGAACCGTTACACAGAGCTGTGGGTTCATTTGGACTTTGATCATGTTGATCATCTGACAGAGATAATCTCGTCAACGTCTCTCAGGAGTGAGAAGAATGGAGGGAGAGCACTTTGGCTGGAGGACGTCACTATAAATACTTACAGAGAAGTTTTTTTTCCACACTTAAGCAGGAACCACACAAGAGCTGGTCATGGAGGTCTCAGCTGCAGACATATGGACAGGAACGAGAAGAAAACGAATCCGTGAACGCTTCCGTGCGACTCTTGCCGGACTTCTGGAGCTTGAAGTCTTACGAGTGAGGCACAAAGAGATGGTGGAGGCAGCGCTAGAGAAACGAGAGAGTCCTGATCACTTAGACGATCTAATAACATTCCAACAAGGGCGATATCGGTATTGGGTGGAAGAGAGTTCTTTAAGGCTGAAACTCAAACGTAGTCTCTCACATGAGAACCTTACGGATGTCGGAAATCCCAGAACGTTTCTGGACCTGAGAAGAACGGGTGTACGTCACTCATCTGATGATCTACAAGATCTCCACCGCCAAGAATGTGAAGACAGGAGGTCAAGGGTGAGCTCTGGATTCTGCGAGAGTCACGATGACGCCATGAGTTCTCTTTCCACCTCTTTGGCTTCGTTAAGTCACCAGAGCACTGACAGTTCAGCAGGTTATGAACGTGAACTTCATATGAACTCCATGTGCAGGTCTCGTTTACTAAAAAACAAACAGGAACATGTGAGAAAAGGTGACACCATGACTCCAGGCTTTTCACAGCTTGTGATTCCTGAAGCTGGATTCTTATCCGTGGTGGAGCTGTACCCTGATTCTCACTGGCCCGATATCTCCGACATCCTGCAGCCGCAAGTCGTCCTGGAACCGTCCTACAGATCCGATCTGAGAAGTCTCCAAGGCTCAGAAGTTTATCGCTATCCTAGTCCACTCCATGCTGTGGCCTTGCAGAGCCCGCTCTACGCTCCACAGAGCCCAGAGCACAAGAGGAAGAACGAGAGATGTTCTCCAGGATCTCTTATCTCCAAGACCAGCTCCTTGCCGAGAGCAGATTCTATTCGTGGACAGAGGACAGCTTTTGAATGTAGCCGCTCCCGTCCAGATTCTTCCACTACCATGAAGTCATTCATGTCCATAACTTCTTCTCCTGCTCATTTAGAGAATCCCCGGTGCGAGGAGGTTGTTTTGAAGCGAGCACGAGGTGAAATGTGGAACCGCACCATGTGTTCAGGAATCACCTCATGGTCGAAGAGAAGCTTGGCCTCGCTCCATCGCACTTGTTCAATGGGCAAAAGTGGAACATCTTCATCTTTCAAATCAATGAACTTCCAGAACAGAGCTACAGGATCACCAGAATCTGGACCTCCAAGATCTGCACAAGCTCCTAGTCCAGGATTCAGAGGACGACTAAGTACACACAAGAACCGACTTAGAAGACACACAGCTGCTTTGACCAACCTGAACATTTTTACAGAAAGTAACGGGACTTGGTGCGTTAGAACTTCAGCTGAGACAAGCATGCTTCATCATCAACGTTCCTCTGAAGTTCCTGAGGTTTTCATGAGAGGAACCTCTGTCTGCTCTGGTGCTAGATAGAACTTTTTTTCTCGTAAGTGTGTAGTTCTGGTTTGGTTGCACTGTTTATAAGGAACTCAGAGGTTATGTTTAGCTTTCTGGAGCTTTAATTAAGGTTCCTCGAGGAGTTCCTGAGACAATCCAAAGAACCTTTAAAAGATCTTCCAGGATCCTGTTATTGTTGAGTGGAGATTTTCCTAAATGCATTAGTGTCCTCTGTTCCATTTCCATTTATAATTTGATATTACACTGATGATATTAAAGCTTTTTAAAAAATAATACTTGCCCGTATCGCTGTTTAAAAGTGTTTAATAAACTGTGACGAGTGAAGCGTTTGAGTGGCACCTGAGAATAAAATTAAATAAAATTAAATCAAAGTAAATCACGTTTTAAGTCAGACAGTTAACCTCATTATTTTCGGAATAAATGCAGGTTTTTAATCATCTGCAGCGCGTCTGGGATTTCGGAGCAGTGAGGAGGCTCGTTAACCCTCGCTGTGCCTCTCTGTGTGTAAACTTCGTTATCTCTGATTTAATCAGTCAGGAGGAGGCGGAGTCACAAAGCCGCCAGCATTTATATTTAAATAGCTGTTTATTTCCCCGAGGTCCAAATCTACTGTATTCCAGAAGCATTAACGCCATCAACAGTGTAATTAATCACACAAATAATAATCAAAGTATAAAAATCTAAATAATATTACAACTAATATCAGTGCTTTAGCAGAACACAAATCTGTCCTGAATTTCCCTTCAGGGATTAATATTAATTATTATTATTATTATTATTATTATTATTATTATTATTATCCTGTGTTTTGTAAATGCCTTCAGAATGAAACACAATGTTCACATGAGTCATTTCAGTAATTTGTAAATTATATATATCTACAAAAATCTATCGGTTCCGCTTCCTCTGGGTTCTTCAGTCTGAAGAATGAAGGTTCTGTGAGGAACCGGTCAGAGATTTCAGCAGAACTCCTTTAGAAAGCTGTAGAAGTTTTGTGTTAGGGTTTTTTGTGTAAAGAGATAATTGTATGAAATTCAGATAAAAGTAATCGATGTGTAAAACAGTAATGAATTTATAATTAATGATAGTTATAATTATTTATTTAGTAAAATCTTCTTGGTCTTATTCTCGAGCTCCGTGTGTGTATGTAGGAGTTCCTCTGGATCCAGCAGATGTCACCAGAAATCCACTTTTCACACAGCGATCTTCAGCATTACACAATATTTCATTTTAACTCCGTTTTTTTGGTGTTTATTGAACTTACTCCAAGAATTAATCAGATTCCTCCTTTCTGCTCTGCTCATCACTGTCACTGTTTCTAATCCAAATACTTTTCACACCTAAAGTGTTTTTTGTACAAACGTCTCCAATTTATCTCCATGAAAGTTTTTTTTTCCTTTAGAAGGATCTTCAGGAGGTACGCAGAGCTTATGGAGGTGTTTTTGTTGGAGGAGATGTGAGATATTCCCATGTGGGATGATACCTGTGTTCCAGCTGCAGATAAAAAGACTTTTCTCCGAAATAAATGGTGGAATAACAGGGAAAAGCTGCAGCCAGGATTTTACGAGTCTGACTTCAGTCCAGAAACCTGCTGCTGGTCCTGCGAGGTGAAAGTCCTGTCAGACTACAGTCCAGACTCTTAAAGCCCAGAGATAACGGTGAGATCACTGACACGAGATAAGTGCTGGGTTTATTATTATTTACATTTTAAGTCAAGAAACAGTTTTAATTTGAAATATTCTGATTTATGTCCTGGTGAATAAATGTTTCAGGATTTCTTTTTCATTAGACAGCCCATAATCCCAGTTCAANAATCCCAGTTCAATAATATAGCTGAGATTAAGACATTAATTTATTAATTGCTGAGATGTGCAGATTATAATCTCTGTGTTTGGTACAGAATTGTTTTCTTATTTTGATGAAGATCTTTAAGATGAAATTGCTCAACATCGAAGCTTGCGTTGCTCCATCAATGGGTTTTTTCTTTTCATGAGTTTATTTAGCTGAAATCTCTCACTGAATTAAAGTAAGCTCTCTGTTCATTATCTCTGTGTTCTGTCTCTCATTTTATTTTGTTTTATTTTATTATTTTCTGTCCTGCACAGCTATGATCAAACAAAACTTCAAACAAAATGTGTCTGAGTTTCTTTTGATGGCTTTCCTTTAACATGGCTGCGTGCCTCTTTCTAAAACAGACCTCTGTGCATGTGTGTGTGTGTGTGTGTGTGTGTGTGTGTGTGTGTGTGTGTGTGTGTGTGTGTGTGTGTGTGTGCCAGGGATCAGAATGTTTTGTACCTTGGCCCAGTTTTTATAGCACACACTTAATCAAACCCCACTCCTGTCTGCACTGGACAGAACTTAGGCACGGTATCTAGAACCTTCTGAAACACACACATGGTATCAGATGAAGAATGGAATGTAAACACACAATGCAAAAGTCTCTTACACACCCTTTATTACAACAATATTCAACATCATCATCATCGTCATCATCGTCGTCGTCGTTGTCTTCATCGTCACAGTGCTTTTGTGAAGCTCTTAGTGAGCTGCTGATGTAGTTGGAGTGTCACCATAGCAACAGTGAATCTAAAGCAGATGCCCGATGCAGATAGAGGAACCGAGCAGAACATCCTGGAGCACCGCAGCCCGGCTCTCGCACTCTGACCCTCGCGATGTGTTTAGTGTTGTGTCGTGTTTTACTTCATTTTCACACGGGATTACACGATCGCGTCAAAGTGCATTTCAGGCAAAAAAAATCACATGGAATCATGTTCCATAATCACCTGAAAAAATGACATGTGAAAATAAAACAAACATGAGAAGCATTTTTTAAACCAATTTATACTCGGACCTTTTAGACACTTTACTTTATGTTACACAAATGTTCTAATCACAGGTAGATAAGATCTACCAGACCTCCTCGCCATCCCAGCATCAGCGCCTGACCTCACTAACGCTCCTGTAGCTGAATGAACACAAATCCCCACAGCCTCGCTCCAACATCTAGTGGAAAGCTTCCCAGAAGAGTGGAGCTCATTATAACAGCACACACAGGGAATAAATCTGGAACGAGATGAGATTTAAAAAAAGTCTGATCAGTAATTTTCCCCCCTAGATGAGTTTTAATTCTGCTGTATTTTTATTGCATGATGTCAAAGTGAGTGTTTATGACAAATCTGCAGCTCTGCATTCGTGTGTAAAGGCTTTCAGATGTCTCTGAGTAAACAATCCGCTGGTATAATGGCACTTTTAATGGCTTTAATGGATATTCTGTTTGTTTCTATGCACACGTTTCTTTTCTTGATGCCTCATTCAGGCAGCAGCTGCCCCACACACACACACACACACACACACGCACACACGCACACACACACACACACACACACACACACACGCACGCACGCACACACACACACACTCACTGTGCCTTCCATCCTGCTTTGTGTGTCAATTTAATTCCCGTAAGAACAAACAAAAGCAGAGTGGCTTGTGCTGCCAGTGAGACAATAAGATCCATCATCATCATCATCNTCATCATCATCATCATCATCATCATCATCGCAGGTCTTCATTCATAATGCAGGAGATCTGATCCCTTCTCAATCCTGCTCAAACTTAAACAATCATGAAACAGCAGAACTCAGAACTTTTACAGTAAGATTAATGTTTATGAGGAAGGAACCTGAACGTGAACATGAATGTGCTTTGGGAAAATGGATGGTTCTTTATCGCAGCATGGAGGGTTTTAACTCCTGACACCGTCACCATAGCGACAGGTCATCCCGAGCGGAACCTGAGATCCACTCGAGCCTCGAGAGCCATTCTCCAGAGGGAATTAAAAATGAATTAGGTGCCACATCCCTGATCAGACCAAACACTCATCCTCATGCTGCCTCATCAGCCTCAGTTTTTCACCTGTTACTCTGTTCATTGAAGGCTGATGTTTAGATCCCAGATTTTGTTCATCAAAAAAGAAAAGTTATTATAATAATAATAAACAACTGGAAAGCAACAGACAATAAACAACCCTGAAAAATACACAATACAATTGGCAAGACTTCGCAACACGAAGAGAAACGCTAGGGTATACCATGTAAGCAAACAAATGAAGGTGAAAGCACAGAACAGGTGCACACAGTAAGGTAATCAGCCAATGCAGAACAGGGACAGAGACTGGACTCGACAATCAGAACATAAAGCAAAGCACATGGAGAAAGAGAACGAATTTTATTTTTTTACTTTATTACTGAAAACTCTCGAATCACGTCACACTAACGTACCCGACTGAATCTGATTAAACATTTCATTTTGAAGAAAACGTTTGATGAATCTCTGTTTATTGTGTGATGCATTAATCACATGATGTTGATGATAATTACAGTCATTTTACTACAGTAAATTTGTATACACTGCATTAAATTAGATTTTTTTAAATCCTGGAACAAATGAACTTCTCCTAACATACGAGCATTACCATGTTCACATACGTTTCCATGGTAACACATGAGCCCAATTATCTTCTACTGATTAAGAGTAAGTTGAAAATAAATTAAACTGTGTTTTCCACTTTAATATCAAACATCAACCCCTTATATATCATATGAGTGTGAGATAATTATTATTATTGTTATTATTATTTTGAAGTGTTTTTTATTATTAACTGTTCCTGATGATGTTTATGTACTTTGTCTTATGCTGTGCTCCTGTTTCTATTTTAAACACTATTTTAAAATATAGTGCATTTTTTCATGCAGCTTCATAACAGAGTCTTCAGATCTTATTAAGTACTGCTGGATATTTCAGTATAAAAGTCTGAAGTCTAACTCTTCACCTTCAGGAAAGCTTTTAAACTCCTTTTTCCTCCTTTCAGACAGGGCTCTAAGCAGAGAAACCGGACACCACATTTTCATATCACGATACCTGTCTAACTCTTTAAAGTTGTTACCAGTTTATCGTATCGTATCGTGTTATCGATTACCAGCACGTCACTAAGCAGCAGCAGCATGTAGTTAAGCCGCTGTAGTTAACCCTGTCCCCTTTGGTTAGTGCACATCCGGGCATTTTGCTGATGTTTGGATGGATTTGTGAATCAATAAGGACACACGCAGTGCGCGCGCAGGAGCGCAGGAGCGGCGATGACGTCAGCAGCAGGCGCTGAATGGGCCCCATGGGGATGAATAATTAATCTGCGGCTCTGATCTAATGGAGGAGTGGGTGAATAATTCAGCGCGTCTGTGCGCTCCGAGTCTCCGCCGTGGAGCTCCAGCACCGACATGGAGCACTGCACCGAGCAACCTTCAGCACCAACCGTGAGTTTCTCCTCCGTCATGTCCGCTCCTTCCTGCTGTTTACACCTGCTCACCTGTCTCTGTTAAAGTGCGTCCAGTACAGCCTTAACACCTTCCAACTTTAAAGCTCCGTGGTGGTGAGAGGAGCTCTGAAAGGGTCAGGTGATGCTTCTCTTCTCCACTAAACATCTCATTTCTAAGATAACATCTAACACCTGCTAGAAAGTGCCAGCTGTTTGCCTGATGTTGCATCTGGAGTCCTGCTGGACCTGGATGGAGCTTATACACAAAATAAGTCCGAATTTCTCTCCAGCAGATAACCAGTGATGGTGTGAGTGTGAGAAAACCTCACACTCTTCTTCTGCTAGACTGACTTTGATCAGAAACGCGTTTTTGTGTAAATCTAGCGATTCGGAGTAGCAGCTCGCTTTCCTCGTGTGTGATTGGCTGAGAGCGCAGCGGCGTTATCTCAGGTGTGATATGTCTGAAATGTGGAGGAGAGAAAAGTGGAAAAGTGGAAAAGTGGAACAGTGTGTGTGAATGCAGTGTCGTGTCTGGTGGAGATCTGTCAGTGTGCAGGTATTTATCTCTCTGTGGGGACCGAGTGATGA
>JAKKZN010000022.1:17521631-17536736 GCA_033441825.1 Pangasius elongatus | reverse complement strand
AATATGGTGACAGTACCCTCAGTGCTTGGACCCCTAATAATGAGATGAAGAATCTTCTATCCTTTGTACCTTCAGGAATCGACACGTACCTGTACAGTCCTTTTTTTTCTGACAGACAAAATGAAGATAAAGATAAAGAAGCACGATATCTGATTTAAAACAATAACACAACGTTACGTTATAAATCTAACCCTGAAAGCGTGACTCATAAGTACTTCAAAAGATAAAGTTTAAAGACCACGCGCTCCAGCAGTAAAGGGCAAAAGTGAGAGAAGTGTCAGACGGTATGAACGAGAGTCTCGCTGTGCCAGCTGACTGTGACAGACACTTCCTCCAGGACGGAGGAAATCCCTGCGTGTGATGGAGAGCCACTGATCCATCTGCAGGGCTGCATTACGGTTAGTTTAAGTTCCACACTGACAGATGACTCCAGAGAGGAAGTGGGACTGGCACACAGATGGGAACTGATTCACATCCTGAATTTAGCTTGAAATGGATAAAAACTGCAATACAATCCTGAGTCCTGGACCGAAAAAAATCTGATCTAAAGTCTACAATTCTAATACTAATCACCCACAATTCCTCGTTTTAGTTTTTAGTTATTCCCGTTAGAGAGCGGTACTCTAACTAAGTACCGGAGCTGAATTTGGTTCTCCTTTTTGCAGGGTATGAAGATAACCGAACATCGATCACAGAATCATCCTGATGATAATAACGTCTCGACTAGAGAGCTTCTTCTAGCAGGCAACAGATAAACCTGATCTCTCTTTTCTAACCGATTTTTTTCTGCAGGATTTCAGACAAACGTCTCATTATTTCTGACCCATGATGTGTGTAAAACTGTCCGCTTTATGTGAGACTGGATCTCAGATTCACTATCTGTGCTCACTACATAGGATTTAACATATTCATGCACCTTCAGTAAGTGCTTTATTCCGGTCAGGGTCTCGTGGATCGGGAGTCTGTCCCAGGAAAACATCTACTGCCCCATGGGAGTCACATCTAGGGGCAATGTAGCGTAGCCAGTCCACCTGCTGGCACGAGTTCTGGAGGTGGGAGGAAACCGGAGAACCCGGAGGAACCCCACATGGACACGGGGAGACCACGCCAAACTCCATACAGACAGTAACCCGAGCACAGGATCGAGTGGTGATCGTATTATAATCTGATATAAACATAAACCGTCACTCACACATGATCAGAGCGAGGATTCCCCCGAACAGAGCGCGTTTCCGTTTGGTTCCGTCGCTCTCGTCCCCCAGTCTGACGCAGGGCGTGGCCAGGAGCGCCAGCAGCACCGACGGGAGGCCGAGGAGTGACGCAGACACCATGAGTGCCCGAGACGTCTGGAGGTACGCTACAGAGAAAAGATCAAACACACATCGCAGAGAAGATCAATCACACGACGTCAGAAAATCAAAGCAGTGATGATGGACGCCTGGAGTTCGACCTCTGATTCACAGCAGCGTAACGTCCGTGTGATTTATTCAGTCCCATTAACACGCAGTTCATAAAACACACATTCAATATTCTCATGCAGGAGATGTGAAGCATTTTAATATCAGTATTACTGACTGCAACCAAACATTTCATTTAAAAATGAAGGAGTGTTACTGTTTCCAAAACATTTATAAAAATAACATATTTTGAGGAATGCAGAATAATTATTCATTACTCCTATATTCTGTATTAATATTGAGGAACAGTCAGTATTTTCTGTAGAACCCTGTAGAACCCTGCAGAACCCTGTAGAACCCTGCAGAACCCTGTAGAACCCTGTAGAACGTTCCTCACCTCAACCACAAGTTCTATCATTTATGAATAAATTCAATTAATTAATTGAAGAAGCAGCATACTTTACTAAAGTGTTCACTTTTTTTAAAGGGAATAAACTTTACCTTTCTTTATTTTCTGCATCCTTCACCTGGATGAAAGGTAAACTACACGCTCATTTCTAGGTACTGAAGGTACTGAAGGTACTGAAGGAGAGGCCTCCTGAGGAGGACAGGCCCGGTGGAGATGAGAGTGTGAGACAGGTGTGACAGGTGTGTGAGTCTCACCAGGTAAAGTGAGGATCTGGTTGAGAGCTGCACAGTGGTACAGCGCTGTAGAGATCACACACTCGGCCCACAAGCCTTTGGACTCCAGCTCGTCCATCTTGACGCAGGTGTGCAGGCCGAAGCTGCAGGTGATCACCCAGTCATTAGTGGAGGTGGCGATGATGAGACAGATCCATCCTGAGCAGCTCAGAAAGAAACCACACAGCAACCGACAGCTCTGAGACATGATCTCACACACACACACACACACACACACACACACACACACACACACACACACACACACACACACAGTCCAGAAGATAAAACTCCTGTCTGAGATGTTAAAAGTCTGAGATGTTCTTCAGATCTTCGGAGCAGAATCTGGAGCTTTAGTGATGAAGCAGTTGATCTTCTTCTTCTTCTTCTGTATTTATTCAGGTGTCATGGTTCTTTAGGCCAGAACACACACACACCAACACACACCAACACACACACTTTCAGCATGGAGTCGTAAAGCGGCTTTTATACTCAGTTCTTAGCCACAGATAGCTCCGCCCCTTTTCAAACTTTCAGCCAATCACAGAAAGGCCCATAACGGAACAAAACCGCACGCGCTGCGTCCAAAACTTCATGTAAAATGCACTAAATATTACGACTTTAATGCGTGAATATTAGACTACACACACACTACACACATTTCACACAGCGATCAGAAAACCATAGCGGACTTTCCCTCATTCATAAACACTTTCAAATATCTAAAAAAAAACTGTTCAAAAGGATTTTTAACACTTTTTTAAATGGCACATAATTGTTTTTTTCTTTCCTTCCGTCTTTCCTTCTTTCCTTTATAGATCTGTATAGATTATACCTCTGACATCTTTATTTCTCTCTTTTTGTTATTGGAGCTTATCCTCTGTTTGTAAACTGATTAAAGTCACAGGATGTTTATTAGAATCATCAGCTATCGACTGGAGCTTCACCATATTTCATTTTTCAGATGTTTCACCTTTACACGTGTTTCTGTAAGAAATTAAATTACACACCGGGTGATTTTTGTGTGACAAACAGGACTGTGATACACTGCGGTAAGTGTATAGCTTTCATTTTGTGTATTTGGATATTTCTTAAAATCACCGTAATCACAGGTCAGAGGAAATCTCTGTTAGTCTCTTGTTTAGGCTTTTTAAATGATTCTTCCGCCATCTAGCGGCCATGTGGTGTAGTGCAGCAACAAAGACACGAAGGGACAAAGAGGACAACTAGAAATAAAAACACTGCAGAGAAACTAATTCAGCCTAAAATAAACATTTGAAAATAAAACAAACTGAACGTAGATTCATTTAGAACAAAGTTTTGTGTATTTGCAGAGAGACAAACACATAAACACAGTCAAATAACTGCAAGGTTTCAGTAACAAAATGTAGTTTGTTTAATTAAATAATCAAAAATGGCACAAGAAAAGGTCATGTAACTGTGACAAACAACACTTGGATGACAAGATTATAGTACAATGTCTACAGCAGTTTTATAAGGTCTCCATGTCAGAAAAAGGCACCACCTTCGCTGTACCTTCGTCAGGCGAGAGTGTGTGTTTGAGTACCTGCGTACTGCCACATGTTCGGCTTCCACGCTTCCACTGGAGTGAAGATGCTTTGATAAAATTTCATTTCCTTTCATTTAGCCTACATAATCTTATCAGCATGTCAAACATCTTTTTTTTTTTTTTTTTAAAAACGCTTAAAAATCTCAAATCGCTTGCATTTGTATTTCCTAGAGCCTTAAAAGACAAATATATTAAATATTACAAATCCTTCACAAAACATTTTGTATAGATTTATACACACAGAGCACTGCATCGTTATACATGTACACATATACAGTACAATAAGAAAATATCTACAACAGGAAGGGGCGGGACATGCGCACAATAATAGCACTTCCATTCTTTTCTAATTCCTCCACAGACACAGGAAGCGTCCTTTTAGTGAAAAATAGAAACTCGACAAACCCTGATTATGCTTTCGATCCAATCGGCGACAAAAAAGAAGCAGACACGAACATTTCCCTCGTACTAGGACTGGCTATAGAGCTCGTATTATGTTCACGGAAATTAAGGGGACCATTATATTGCTATCATGCTTTCAGACAGAGGCTAAAGGTTACGGAAGGCTACTGTAATGTTAGTCTAAATCAGTTCAAGCAAAAATACACACATTACCTCGACACGTTGACTTCACCGCGTGAATCTCTTTAAAGATTAAAGTGCACAAAATGGCTCTATTCTATTGGCAAGTGCTCTGATCGTCCTCGAGGCTCAAACCTGTCTCTCTCTCTCTCCCTCTCTCTATCTCTCTCCCTCTCTCTCTGTCTCTCTCTTTCTCTCTGGCTTCGTCTCTTTACCTCCCTCCTTCTTTCAGCGAGTTGATTCGGGCGCAGATTTTGAGCGCAGGTCCCAGTTTGACGTTCATTGCACTCATCAGATGGTCTTCAGTGAGCAGCAGAAGCGCCTGTCCATCGATCTCCTGCGCTCGAAACGATTCGGCGATGTCCTGACACCCTGAGAAGGTCACGCAGAGGTCGACATTTAGGGAAATAGAAAATATCAAAGCAAACACAGTACATTAGAGAGAGAGAGAGAGAGAGAGAGAGAGAGAGAGAGAGATGAATAAAAACGAGTCAGGACACAGGACTGATTCTGAACTGAAACACTTCTGCTATTTTACGTCACTGCTTTTGTGAAATAGATTCCAGACCTCTTCATTAGTCCATTAACACTTATTTAATTAGTTTAGTTTAATTACTTTTGCTTCACATTAATCAGAGTTTTGGAGTGTAGAGTGAAGACAAGTCTGTGAGCAAACTCACATCCTGAGGTGATTAAAAAAAGGAAAGACGAGACCTAGAAAATAATATATATATATTACAGAGTTCGGTTTGACTGTGTGTGATTTCAGCGGTGTGCTTTAAGACGATTCCTCGTCACACTGTACGAGATCCTGTAGCTGCGCCGTGAGTTTGCTCTCGTCCTATTGGTGGATTTTAAACGAGCTTCGTAGCAGCGCTCACACTCTGAGACTTTAATCATATATTTCTCACACACACAAACACACACACACACTTTGTTGTTGGTCACAGTGGCACTAAATCAGTCACATTATGTGCTCTAACACCAACAACCTCAACTCACGACTAAAGAATTTTTTAGGAAGTGAGATTTTAGTCGGCGACAGCAGCACAGAGCTGAAAATCATACAGTGTAAAGTTGGAACCCCAGACCGATAAAATCGGCTCCCTGGACCACACACGGGTTTAAAACACTCCACAAAAATTCCAGGAAAAATCTGAAAGTGTGAAAAAGCTCGTAAGATGTCTGAGTGCACACTTCGAAGGATCCATGATCTCACCTGGTAGATTGGAAATGAAGCTCCACACTTGGTCTACAGTCCACTGCGCAGGTTTGGAGTGTGCAGAAAGGTCTGTGGGTGAAACCACATCCAGAGGTGAAGTCGGAGCGCTTTTAGTCTCGCTGGTCCTCATTTCTCTCTCTCGCACGCTCTGCTCCGTGTGTCTGCGCAGCCTTGTCTTCATCGGAGCGGCTGCCTCGTCTTGTCCCTCCTGTGGGGGGCGCTGGAGAATCCTCCACTGCTCCGTGGTGCCATGTTTCACCTGCAACGTACATGACCATGAGTGTGTTCTGGAGCGTTTATCCTCACTTCAGTATGATGAATCTGTATTTGTGTGTGTGTGTGTGTGTGTGTGTGTGTGTGTGTGTGTGTGAACATTAAGCTCTAAAATAATTTACAAATTAATTTTCAATTAAATATTTAATTCACTGTGAAGACAAAACAGCTTTGAATCTCAGAGATAGTTGACAGTATGACTCTAAAGATATCGCTTTAAAGCAAAATGGAGGTCTTCACATTTCTTTTCGGAAGACATATCTCGTGTTTCAGATTTTACTGTGTTTCAGATTTTACTTGTTGTTTCAGGCAAAGAAAAGAACTAAGGAGATTGCTGATATCACTGGAATTGGGTTAAGAACGGTCCAAGGCATTATTAAAGCCTGGAAGGATAGCGGTGAACTGTCAACTTTGAGGACGAAATGTGGTCGGAAAAAATCCTGAATGATCGTGATCAGAGATCTTCAAAACACTTGGTGAAGTCACAGTGAAAAAGAATCGACAGTAGAGCTCACGGCTGTGTTTCACAGTGAAAGGAAGAGCATTTCCACACACACAGGATTGGGATTAAACAGCCACAAGAGAGCCACTCGTTAGTGAGACTAATCGGCGAAAACACCCATCATAAAGATTGGACTGTGGCGCAATCAAACAAGGTCATGTGTTCTGACAGAAGGTCATTGGCCACCACAGAGTCCTGACCTTAACCCCACTGAAAGTCTTTGGGATGTTCTGGAGAAGACTTCATGGAGTGGTTCGACTCACTCGTGATCAATGCAAGATCTCGGCCAAAAATAAATGCAACTCTGGGGGAAATGAACGTTGTGACGTTGCATAAGGGTGTTGAACCAATGCCTCGATGAATGTACGCCGTAATCAAAGCTAAAGGCGGTGCAATGAAGTATCAGAGTGTGTGACTTTTTTTGGCCAGGAAGTGTGTTTTTACATTTTTGTGATTTCACACAAAGCCGAGTTCAAGAATAGTGATGAGAACAAACCTGCTGGAAATTTTCCTCCTCGATCTCGTCCTCTGCTCCATTAAATTCGGTTCGATGTCCTCCTTCACTGACGCAGCGTCTCAGAGCTCGGAAACGTTTTGTGTAGCTGAACCTACAGACAGAAAAGAAAGGTGTTGGTGAAGTTTCGTTTAATCCCCCTGTTCAGCTCAGCCTTTCAGCATTTGCACTGTCTGCCCCCTGACCACATCCTGCCTGCGCTTACATGCACGAATTACAGATAACGTCTGTTTCTTTTACTCGTGTTAATAGTTGATGGAATTAACGACTTAATAATACACATCTGTATAATTAGTTTCCTGAAAATGATCATCTGCTTCGAGTGATTTTATTGCTTCTATTTGCTAGTATATCATTCACTGTGCTTCATTAAAACTGTTCTAGAAGAAGATTTCTACACACAGGAAACCACACTGACACTTCTCACCACTGCGACCAATCGTGAAGAACAGCACTTTATTTCTGCATAAGGAACGTCATCTTTACAAATGAGAACACGGTTCTGTGGAGTGTAAAGCAATCAGATAGCTGGATACGCCGTTTGATCCAGGTTACTGTCTGTGTGGAATTTCTGTGCATGTGTCTGGGTTCTCAGGTTTCAGAACATGTGTGAATGATGACCCGAGTGCTGTATTATGACCCAGAGTGATGATCCGTGGTGTATTCCCACCTCACACCCAGTGTTACTGAAGATGAATGAATCTAGATTTCGTACCTCTTGGCACAGGATTTGGAGCAGAAGCGTTTGGAGCGGTTGAAAGTTTGCGCTGTTCCTTTCCTCTTACAGAAGTGACACTGCAGCACGAGTCTGTGTCCGACACTGACGCCGTCTATTCAGAGACACGAAGAACAAATTACAGCACCGCACAGCGTTCACTTTTATACAGGAGTTCACATCTTTTACTCTGGGGACAATTAAGACTAAACACTTACATTTATTTTCAGGACACTGGAGCCGTCCAAAACACATTTATTGTGGGACACAGAGACATCGAAATCTTTATCCCTTTACTAATTGCTTTTTTACCTCTTATTATTACTTGTATTGTAACACCTTTGTGATGTGATGATTATGATTATTGTCTTTTATTTATTTCCCGCTACAGTCATGATTATTACAGTGTGTGCTACACTTTAAGTGAGCCTGTCTGTGAGTCAGTGAGGTTTATAATCAGGTTTACTTCTGTTCGTCTAACAGGATCCTAATGAAGGCTGAAGAAGTTGTGTGGGTTTTTTTTCCCCTCTCTCTGTCCTCATTTTTATCCCCAGCCTCTTTCAAAAACAAGTAAAGTGAAGTTTTTGCGCCTCTCCACACTGATGGAATTCCAAATCCTCACAGCAGAGGTGTGAATATAAATGCTATACATCAGGATGTGTTGTGATTTATCAGTATTGCAATATTCTGTACACAGCGAAAGCTGGAACTCACTATTTGTGACGGAAATCTCGTCGTCCGAGTCAGTCGAGTTGTCGGGGGATTCTGAGGTGGCGTTAAACATGTCCGGTCCATTCGCCCCGTTCAGTCCTGAACCACAGTTTGGACCCACCATCAGAGACGACCTGTTCACCTGCACAATATAAAACACACAGGAAAAAGTTAACAGCTAAGTGTAGTCATGTGATTTCCTGAACTTCTGCATATTTCAGCGTGGTATGTTGTCCTGTAATGTTTGTGTGTAAAGTACCGGGAACGGTTCCAGTCCTTCCTGAATGATGAAGCCGTCCACCAGGTGAGTGAGGACGAGCGGTTTGGTGGGTTCTGTCGGTCCCGTGTGGCTGGAGGACGGCTGCTGGGCGGGAGCTCCCTCTGAAACAGCCGGGAATTTGGCGGGAGAGCTTCGGCCAGCGGTGGACGCGACTGAGGGTCGTATCGTGGAGGGCAGGACTGGGGACAGATCCGAGGACAGGCTGGAGATGGCTGGAGTGATGGGAGAACGGGAAAACCTTTACATCGGGAAACTTGGTCAAATGTAAACATTTTGAATTTTATATATATATATATGATTAAACTACAGGAACTAAAAGTGCTTCTGTTTTAAAGCTGAGCTGCAGAGACTCTGTCCTGGACTGAGACTAAATTCTGAGACTAATGAGTACCTGAGTGATTGTCTGTGCGAGTGGACGTTTCCTCACAGACGTCTTCTCGTCCAGCAGTCGATGCCACAGAGACAGACGGCGTCTTCTGAGACCTCGGCTCTTCTGTACACACCACCGGCCGTTTACACACCTGACACACACCACAAACCTCTGTATATAACCTCATACAAATACACACACATGTAGGCTACATATAACTATACATATAGCAAACACTACAATCACAGGGTGTACAGTCGGGTGCGAAAGTTTGCATCCCCCATGGTTTCTGAAAGGAAAAGGCAAAAAGGAGCTCTACTTTACAATTAATCTTAAAAAAAAAAAGAAAAAGTGTAAATATGGACAACAAATGGACAACAAATAATAAGGCAAAGTGAAAAAATAATTAACATTTTTATAATAATTTATTTCACTAAGAGGACACAAAAGCTCTGAGTGTATAATAGAAAAAAGGCAATGTGATATCATGCAAATATAATACTTGAGATTTGTAACAAACATTTTCAAAAAATCTTAATTTAGAATTTAATTCAGATAGTTTGTATTGGGATTATCCAATTTATTTTTAATTTTATTCTCTTTGTGAAACCAAAAACATTAAATATCATGATAAATGATATCCTCGTCTCCTCCATTTTTCATGAGGGTGCGATCTTCTGTACTCGTCAGTAAACAAACAAATAAATAACCAGTGTAACTCACTGAAGTCTTGTCCACGGCTCCTGAAGGCTGTGGTTCTGTGCCGGCGCTCTGTGATGTCTGGTTTCCTTCCATACTTTTGGTCTGCGATGATGGAAGTTTGAGATCCTGCGGAATTTCCTCAGTGCCGTTTCCCAGCTTCATCTTCGGCTTTGCACTTTTCAGCTCCTTGGTCGTGTCAGTGGTGTGTGTGATGGAGGTGAGAGGGGACTGTGGAGGCGCAGGGGAGGATGTGGAGCTGGTGGAGACGAGTGGGAGGACCGGAGATGGAGGAGAAGCTCTTTGAGGAGATGTCCAGGTCTGTCTGGAGGGTGACAGCTGCACCAGCTGGGGGCAGGTGTTGGAGGTCTGTGGTGATGGGATCGGACACTCTGGTTTAGCCGACGCAGGAGAGAGCTGAGGCTTCGGCTGGATGAGATCGTTAGACGGGGACATGTTGGAGGACTTCGGCTGGCCGTTGGTGCACTGGGTGGAGGAGGAGGCAGAGGCGGAGGACAGAGCGATCCTCAGGAGCTGTTTAGTGGCCAGTAAGGAGCCTCCGGGGGAGGCGGAGGTCAATGGTAGGGTCAAGGTGGGCGGAGTCAGGTGGGATCGGCTGAGATTGGGCACGGTGATGGGCACAGCAGAAGGCTGGCTCGAGCCGCTCAGGGACGCCTGGGTGGACGGACAGCGCTTCAGCTCGGGAAGAGGTTTCTTTGGTACAACCGGAGAGGAATTGGGGTGTGGATGCCTCGAAGGGAACGGATG
The DNA here is from genome assembly GCA_033441825.1 of Pangasius elongatus. Taxonomy (NCBI): domain Eukaryota; kingdom Metazoa; phylum Chordata; class Actinopteri; order Siluriformes; family Pangasiidae; genus Pangasius; species Pangasius elongatus. The sequence goes on along the minus strand of JAKKZN010000022.1, from coordinate 17,526,452 downwards.
CTGTGGAATGCTGATCTGACTGTGAGGTCTCTTCAGGCTACTGCTGCTTAACTTCTGCTTAGCCAGTGCATGAGACTGAGCTGGAGCATAAAGAGCTGAAAACACACATGAACATTTCAGAATTAAATGCTCACGACAAACAAACAACCACTAAAACAACCCCAGACGCTGACAGAGCCATGGTGCTCGAAGCGAAGGTACAGCCAGTGCGTCTGTGATTAGATTATTATACACCAAATTCAATATTCTCTTCCACCAGCACACTTCATCAGCATGATCTCACTTACACCACAGAGACTTTTACCGAAAATTAAAAAAAACATTTCTTTCTTATGTTCGTATGTAAGAGATGATCCTCGGCTGGGTGTGCCTTACACAATTTTAACACAGGATGCGGAGGTAAAGAAGTGCACTAAAATCATGTAACGTGCACCAAGCCGTGGATTATCCCGCTAACAGAAAAGTTCAGGAATAAAAAAAGAGTTAAAAACTCCAGTAGATAAATAAATATAATGCTACATATTTGCTAAAACCACTAAAATATCACTAGCTGAAAATGTGTTTAAATAATAGCTCTTTAATAGACACTGATATAATAAACAGCAGAAAGAAACACTTAAATAATTAAACACATACTTAATAATAAATACAGTGACTTACATGGAGGCGGCACTGTAAGATGGCGTACAGGTGGAGCTTTGGGCGGGGCTGAGGGTGGTGGTGACGTGGCACCCTCCGTCTTTGTGGGCGTGTCCTTTACAGGGCTGCACGGAGGTGGGCTGGGTCTCGGAGTCAGGGTGGGCACCCGGGCGCGGGTCAGGGCCGGGGGCAGGCAGGGGGAGGCGGACTTCAGGGGCAGGTTCGGTGGGATGGTCAGAGTCCCAGGTGGAGGTGGGCGGAGTGTCAAACTCTGGAGCTGAAGTCAAGACACACACACACACACACACACACACACACACACAACCTGATTCACTGTGAATGACTTACAAACAGCACATTGTTAATAACTGCATTAAAGTATTAAGGTTATTGTGTTTTGTTGCAGTGGTAAATGTTAGTCAGAGGTTAAGGTGGGCGGAGCATATGGGGGCGGGGCATACAAGGGGTGGAGTTCCAGTACATTTGAAACTATTTGACGTGAAAAACTGAAACAGTTACACGCTGCACTAATGCCCTCGACCCCTCCTACTTTACAGCAGATTACATTTATTATATTTAATTGCTGTAATTATGGTAATTAAGCAGTTTGTGTAATTATGATGATTACTGTTGCTTAATTTACTTAAGAGACACATTCGCAACCTAGTGATCTACATCACCGGTTCTCAGAGTTGGGTGCAGTGGAAGTTATGTTGCTTAGCAACCAACGTTTACTATGAACAGATTACACTGTGTGGCCTTAGAATTGTTTATTGCGAACGTTATTAATAATAAATTGCTGTTTTTACTCACAACTCGTCACGTGAAGCCGTGCATTACAGCGATTTTATCACAAGTTCTCTACTTTGTGTTTTGCAAAGCAAAAAAAAAATTGTCAGGATAAAATTACTGTTACACACACACACACACACACACACACACACACACACCATCTCGTGGCTTATGGCTTTATAATAACACACACGGTACGTGGATTTATTGGCATCTCCCAAATCCTAAATCACACTGCTGAGGATCTACAGAGAACATTTCACTCAGTGCTTTACAGGGACAGTGAACAGATTTAGACATGATCAGTGAAGAGAATCTCACCTGTGAAGAAGGGAATCGAGGTGAAGAAGAAGAGGGAGAGGAGGAGGAAGAGGAGGAGAGGACAGGGGCATCAGGTCGCACTGTAGACGTTAGAATCAGCTACAGAGATGAAGACATGAAAGAGAGAGAGAGAGAGAGAGAGGAAGAGGAAGGTAAAGAGCCGATAGTGTGGGTGTGATGGTGAGTTTCACAGTAAAGTGGCGAGCTTTTGAAGTGGTTAAGAAAACCGTGTCCGCTTCAGTCCGTGTGCTCTGGCAGCATGAGCAGAGCTTCTGCACGCAGCCTAATGACGAACCTGTTCTGTTCTCTCTACAATCCACTACAGTAATATTTAAACTGCAAACCACAACATGACCTGCTGATACAAGACAATTACTCATAAATGTGCAAGAGTGAATTTGAGAATAGTGTGTGTCGTGAAGTGCAGCGAGAGTGGGAGGGACGAGTGAGCTTTCACAAAGTTTCCCCTGAGAAACCTAAAAAAGTTTCCGTCCAACATTCAGAACGGAGAATAAATACAGTGCTTCATAACACACTGTAACAGACAGCGGTGAAGCTGTAACGTAAAGTTTTCCCACACGGGAGAGTCTTCAGCACAGAGGAGCAGCGAGGAAAACATGCCGAGAAAATGAATTTAGGGTCAAAATCATGACTTTAAAGTATTAATGTAAAGACAAAAAAAAATCGACTTGAGTGAATGTTTAAAAGTAGTGACACTTAAACATACTCAAGCATTCAAGAAAAAAAAGTAATGTTTTTAACTGAAGAAAAGAGCTGAGCTTCAGGTTCATCACGCCTGTCCTGAAGGACTCGCTAATCCGCTAAGCTGTAAGCTGTATGTTTAATAACCGTTTTAGCATGAATGCTAAGGCATATTAGCAACAAAAAGCACACATCTTACAAAGGAAAAGTGGAAGAATTCATTTTCAGCTGAAAAAATGATCCATAAGTAAAGTAAAGAAGCACGTTTTTAAAATCCAATACTCCAGCACCAGATCTCCGTAAACAAACCCTAATATTTCTGAGCAGTACATAACGAGTGCATTATGTATTATTAACACGATTACTGTAATATTCTAACATGATTAGCAGTTCTGAGTGTTTTTGTGTCAGTTGGACAGAAGACAGGATGTTGTTCAGACGAGAGGAGGAACAGAGGCGGGTTCTTTTACCATCTGAGCCCTCAGCAGCATTTGGGTCTGGCTGGTGGGGCTCTTTCCTACGAGCAGGGCCTGGGGTGAGATCTTGTGGTTGGCGCTGGTGGGGTTGGAGCTCTGGCTGGCTCGGACGAGGGCGGCTGACCCGGGCATGCTGGGAACCGACACCTGAGGAGTCACACAAGAAGCATGATGTAGGTGGAAACATGAATGATGTGTGTATCAGGGTGAAGGTGCAACAGCTTGCTGGAACAAAAACTGATGTTTGGTGTGAGATGTTTGTACTGAATTCATAGTGTGTTGCATAAGTATTCACTCCCTTGAACTTTTACACATTTTGTACTGTTATAACATGGAAGTTCTGATTGTATAAATATTCACTAACTAAACCATTTCCAACAGAAGTGACATAATTAGTTGAGTTGAGTCGATCTGTGTGTACCTGAGGTGTGACGTGATCTCAGTATAAATACACCTGTTCCTGGAAGAACCCAGAGTGTGATAAAGATCATATCTAAACAAACAGCATCCTGAAGACCAAGAAGTGATCAAAACAAGTCCAGGACAAAATTCTGGGAAAATATCAATCAGGCTTTGGTTATAAAAAAATATCCCAAACTTTGAAGCTCCTACAGAGCGACATTAAATTATTCAAAGTGTAAAGAATGCGACAAAACTGCAACTCTGCCTCAAGGAGTCACATAAAGTCAGTGAGTCAGTGAGCGGGTAAAGAGGGGATTAGTCAGAGGCACAACCAAGAGGACATGGAGAACTCTGAAGGAGCTGGAGATCCACAGCTCAGATGGAGAAGCTGCTCACAGGACAACCACAACCCGAACACTTACACTCCACGCAACCTGAACACTTACACTCCACACAACCCGAACACTCCACACAACCTGAACACTCCACACAACCCGAACACTCCACACAACCTGAACACTCCACACAACCCGAACACTCCACACAACCCGAACACTTACACTCCACACAACCCGAACACTTACACTCCACACAACCCGAACACTCCACACAACCTGAACACTCCACACAACCCGAACTCTTACACTCCGCACAACCTGAACACTCCACACAACCCGAACACTCCACACAACCCGAACACTCCACACAACCCGATCACTTACACTCCGCACAACCCGAACACTTCACACAACCTGAACGCTCCACATGACACGGACACTCTTCATCATCCTGAGAACACCATCCTTACACTGAAGCATGGTGGTGGTAGTATTGTGTTGAGTGTTACCTTTGGACTTTTGGTTGCTTCTGCATGTGGAGAATTCTCAGAGTTTGTTGTCTTTAAATAAAGGAATGAAAGAGGGACAAAACGTGGACTACATACTGTTTTTTGAGTCTGTTGAGACGAAACAGCGGTTGAGAAAGCGGGAGCCAGTCTGTCCCCAAACAGATTGACCTGACAGGAAGACAGGAAAAAAACACAAATCCACACAAGCAAATATGGTCTTTGATTAAAGAGATCTGAATAAAACGGGAACGCAAAAAGGTCAGAAAATCAAAAACAACATGCTGATCAAAATAACGTGCAGCAAAAGGTGAGTAGTGTGATGGAGAAAAAATCCCACAAGCAACGAGGCACAAACAGCTTGAACTACAGTTCACCTCACGGGCAGGTGAGAGCTTTAAACATTAAACATTGCTCACTTAAGTCTCCTGAAGAGATTTAAAAACATGCAGCAGGTTTTATTTTATGTTACTGCTGCTGTACTTTCATCGCTAAGAGTTTAACCGAAGTGGGTCTGGAGTTTATCCCTGGAACATCCCAGGTGAGGCAGGAATACACCCTGGAGGGGATACCGATCAATCACAGGGCACCCCACACACACACACACACACACACACACACACACACCTATTCACACTGAGAGGA
>JAKKZN010000022.1:17468958-17485759 GCA_033441825.1 Pangasius elongatus | reverse complement strand
GGTTTGAACCAGCAACCTCTCGACCCAGAGGCGATGCCCATCCACATGAGCCACAGGACTTCACACCAGCACTGTGTCTTATAGGCCTTGTCACCTTCATCTACGTAACCCTGCCCTAAAGTAAAGTCCACATTTCTGCACCACAAAAGCTTTTGGCATTAACAGTTCTCCACCCAAGTTAACAAACACAGGAACAAGCTGGACTTGAACTAGCAACCTCTATATCCAGAGGCATAGCCCTTGCCACAAAGCCACCAAACAGACACAGACACCCTGCTGTCATAGCGCCTTTGTGTTTTAAAATGACAACTGCACAAATATAGAATATATTACATATTTTTTGTCTTTTGCTGCATTAGCATCCTTCATTTTATTTTCTCTTTGAGCCTGATGTATATTTTCAGCTTTGGCAAAACTTCAGCTCTGTTCAACTTGTTGAGCAGAAGATAAAATGGTCTACTTTTCTTTGCTTATATTCCAGAGTAGCAACTAATTGTGCTTTATTAAATTATTATTATTTTAAATTAATGTCAAATTTTATTTTTAAAATTTTAAATTCAGCCATGATGATATCGAATTTCTAGTGTTCCTATTCTGAATGTTCAGTGTGTGTTCAGCTCAGGATGAAAAACTATGAAGGGAAAAGAACAGCAAGCTATCGCTGTAGCCTACACACACACACACACACACACACACACACACACACACACACACACACACACAGCCTTTCTGTAGAAAAGCAGAAGATAAGCACATTAATGCTAACAGCTTAAACACTGACAGCAGTGTGAAGTATGTTTATAAATCATAATTATAATCATATATTATTGATATTTGGTCTCAATGCTAATAATACCTCATTTAAATCTTTCATGACTTTTCAACATAGTTCAACAAGTTTTGGCACCCCTGCCAGAATATTTCAAGTAGTCACGCATAGAAAAACGTGCTTGTGAGAGAGCAATTGTAAAGATTAATCAACAAAAAAAGTAAACCATTAAAATGATTTTAACGTAATAAAGTAATAAAATGACCACAATCGCATCTTCACTGAAATGAATCGTTTAATAAATTCCATACTTTTTATACAAAAGAACAGGAACAGGAGCGCTGTGTATGAACAGCAGTCGTGTGTAAACCTTCGGATCTGACGTTTTATTTAGCGTTGGAGAAAATTTAACCGCTTCATCACTGCACGTCTTTACACCGCAAATCAAATATAAACTCTTATGATGTGATTGGTTAAGCAAATATTCACAAATATGTTTGTACATGGAACGCGTCTGTGCTTAAAATGTAGTAAAGTTGGTCTATAAAACAACAGAGAATTGAAATCCTGAAGGTCATCAGACGCCTGTGGAGAAGATTTCCACGCTTCACAAAGTAAAACTTGCTTAGAAATAAATTAATAAAAAGGGATCCGTGTCATAGCATTCATTATTAACCAAATTAGTGATTAAAAAAAAGACCAGACAGCCAAGAAACTGAAAAGATCTCCATAAAAGTCGCTAACAATGAGCGAAACGTTAATGGAGAGGGGCTAATACTTTTACATCATTAGCAACGTTAGGATGTTTCGCTGAGGCAACAATTCCAACATTTTTCCAAATCCAACTGTTTAATCCTAATCCTGCCTTATTTAATACCTCAATACATATTTTTTTTTCACTTTATAGAGTGATTAAGCATCTATCTATCTTGCTAGTTAGCTGTTGCGTTTAGCTACCCCTTTGGTGTTACGCTAGCTAGCAAGCTACACTGCAAGTTAAGCTAGGATAAGTTGCTAGCTATCTGAGGAAGATTTTAATTTCTTTCAAAGTTTTAGATTTATCTAAATCTAATCTTAAAAATGCAAATGTTTTCTCCTTTTACAATATCTTTCTCCCTTAAAAATGTTTAAAAACCGTTTTAGTTTATTTTTTGGGGCATCATGTGCCCCCGTATAGCATAGCATTAGCACTATAGCTGTTTTCAGACTGCAGTTTTGATTAATTTATTCAAGAAAATAAAACTCAAATGAGGTAAGAAGAGAGATGTTTAGAGAACTTGTACCTGGAAAAAAAAATCTCTGCTAATGTGACTAAAGTTTAGTGAGGAGTTAGCATGATAGATTGTGGCAGACATGTAATGTGCTAAGGGTTAGGGTTAGGGTTAGGTCCTCAACTATTAGCACTGTTAGCATTGTGAAAGGTTCTTATATGGTTTTGGAAATAGAGGAGGGGAATCTGGTTGATCTATCTATCCATCCATCCATCCATCCCAGATTACTGATATGGAACAGGAAGCTAACAAGGCGGCTAACCGTGAATAAACATTAGTAAAGATCAGTTAGCATGGCACGTTCGCTAATGTAAGCTACAGAGTTAGCATTCTGGGGCAAAGTATTGTTTTATAAGGTTTAGATATTAAACTTATGTAAGACAATATTGACAAAATATGTGCTGAAAAAAAAATCTGCATTAATCGTTAGTTAGTCAGTTTCATTTATGGTCCTTTCGGAAATTCTTTTTGTATCTGTGGCAACTCTTCAGTGATCAACAACAATAATTAACAAATACAAACAAACATCAGGCCACAGTTAAAGTCACAGAGATCACACTTATTCTTCATCCTGCTGTTTAATGTGAACGTTAACTGAAGCTGTTGACCTGCATCTGCAGGATTTTATGCATTGTGCTGCTACAGGATTGGGTAACTGCATAAATGAGCAGGTGTACAGGTGTTCCTAATAAAGTGGATGGTGTGTGTGTGTGTCGCATTGGCAATACAGGCCGTGTACAGTTGTGGTTTTAACATGTTATCTCTGATGAGTGAAGCTGGTCGTAGATATACAGCTAAATAAATGTTATATGTGCAGTGTGTGTTTATAAATATATCAGACTGGAAAAAAAAAGACTTTTTTTCTATGCAATTGTTGTGATTTAACCTTAACAGTAGCTGTTACAGACATTTGATCTACATCTTAATAAACAGGTTTTTATTAGAGTCGTGTAGGTGGGATACCTTCAGACTGGTGCTCAACCTCTGAGCTTAGGTTGTCCACACGATCCTCTGGTCGGTCACTGGATGGCAACCGTAAAGAAAAAAGTCAGTGAAGTCCCTTCCTGCTTATATTTCTACTTGCTAACAGTGTAGTCTGCGGACACTGATGTTATCTACCTAAAGAGTTTGGATGTTTGCTACTTATAAAGTCGTATGAGGTAAAGTGTCATTAAAAGTACATACATTAGAGGTTTAGGAACAGATAAAGTAAATCGTGCGTAAAAGGATGCGTGTTAATGCACTCTCTGTATTTTCTTTTAAGTAGACCATTCGCCAAACGCCACTTTGACAGAACGACATTTATCGCAAACTTCTCAAAAAAATCTCCTCCCAAACAGAACGATTATGTACCATTTGTTCAAACACCGTCTGATAACATCGTTCTCCCCGAATTTAAATTATATAAAGTTTCAGCTCTCGTCCAGTTGCATTTATTTATTTATCTATTTATTGCTTCGTCGGTCTCAGCACGTAAACGACGAAGACACGCTAAACTCTACAGAATTTCTACAGAAATCGATTATTCATAGAATTGACGAACATCACTAACATCCACATTAACAATCACTTTACAGACACGTGTCCTGAAAACTAATCCCGCCCGAATAGGGCTTAAACTCATACTCATTACACCTGAAGTTCTGAAATCATGAAATAAAGCGTTCCTGTCCACGGAAACAGTGACAACACAACCACGCTAACTCGAGTGTAATTTTAGTACGGAGTTTTTCTTCTCAATTTTTTTTTAATTTAATTTCACTTTGGAACAGACAAACCCTGATAACTTAAAAAACTGCGAACGCTTCATGTGACATGGTTAATTTTTAAAAAATAATTTTTAAAGAATGAACTTTAAACTGAACTACGCTGGTTTGTAACGATCATAACACACAACGGAATATTTACGGGTTGGTTGGAGGTTCATTAGCATATTGTAACTTTAGTAAAGGCCAATATTGCGATATGTGAGGTGATATACTGACCTCGAAACTTTCATCTCTGCGAATAAAATTTTATCTAGAGAAGCGATTAGAATTTTGTTTAGTAGTAAAAAGGCGGAAATGTCTCATAATAAAAACAAATGTCAGATGATAACAAATCTATCAACATCAAAGTAAATTTAAAAGTAAATTTGTCGATAATGTAGGTTTTTTCTTCTTAAGAGTCAGTGTTATTTTTAAAAAGTCAGAAAAATTACATTATGAAAAATAACACCAAGCCAGGCAACTGATCATTTGTCATGTTTTTCCCCCCAAAAAACAAAAACAAACAAACAAACAAACAAACAAAGGAGTATAATTCTATTTAGTAGCAATAATCACACAATATCATGTTAAGAGCAAAATATTAACTTAAGCATTCCCTCCATGTTGTGGTTGTCATCAGATGCTTTTACATACAAAGCAACTGTTTAATCCATACGATTATAAAATCACACTGAGCAGAAGAACAGCATTGTGGACATGATCATCAGGAGATCTTTTTTTTAATCTGTTTCAATACTGAAAAGCTTAAATAAAAAAAAAACGCCATAAAAATGACCTCCTGGTGCAGCAGTCTCTGAAACACACTGAAGATCGTCTCCATCTTACAAAGACAGGAGCTATTCTAAAACTACTCTGTACTGCAGCAGATACGCCGTGGAGACCAGATGTTCTCCAGACGTCTGCCATCTTAATCGATAGTCTGCACAATGACGATCTGAGCGTGCTCAATGTCTGAGGAACCAGGAATTTCATACTGCTCCAAAACGTAGCTCACTTGCTCCCCGGAATCTCCGTGCTGGATGAGCACTGGGGTTTCTGAAGACTCGTCATGCTGGATGATCATTGGTGATCCTGTAGCTTCTGAATGCTGGATGATCATGGGGGTCTCGGAGGAATCTGCATGTTGGATAATCATCGGAGATCCTGAGATCATTTGTGCTCCTGAGGATTCGGCGTGTTGGATGATCAGCGGCGTCTCTGAATCTTCCGAATGCTGGATGATCATCGGCGTTCCTGAACCTTCTGAATGCTGGATGATCATCGGTGTTCCTCCCGCTTCCGAGTGCTGGATGATCATCGGCGTTCCTCCAGCTTCCGAGTGCTGGATGATCATCGGCGTTCCTCCAGCTTCCGAGTGCTGGATGATCATCGGAGCCTCGGAGGACTCGGCATGTTGGATGATCATAGGGGATCCTGAGATCATTTGGGTTCCTGAAGCTTCTGAATGCTGGATGATCATCGGTGCTCCTGCAGCTTCAGAATGTTGGATGATCATCGGGGTTTCTGGCTGATGGATGATCATGGAGGCCTCAGAAGTGAGAGGGGATTCATCTGGGAAGCTTGGCTCTGGGGATTCCGACAGAACGGCGCGCACTCGCGCTATCAGACCCTGGTGATCAATCGGGAGCTGGCACTCGATCGGACACTCGACGGATTCGGATTTCGTAGGTTCTTCTTCTTGGTCTGGAGGAGCTGAATGTATAAAAAAAAATGGTTAGTTAGTTAGAAGCAAAGTTAAAAACGTTCCCAAACATCGTACCTGATGTTAAAATTCCATACGTACCGCTGTGTTTTAGAGCTCGGTGCTTCTTCAGGCTATAAATATCAGACAGTGTATTTCCACATATGTTACAGATCACTCTTCTTGAACCTGAAGTAAAGAGTAGATCAATTAGCCCACCAAATACTCTCACACCATCATCATCATCATCATCAGGAAATTCACCATTATGGATGTCCATGTGCTTCCTGAGCTCTCCAGATGTTAAGCAGGGTTTCCCACAGTCCAGGCAGATGTAAGGAGTCACTCCTGGAATAAAAAAAAATGTATAAAAATGGCGTGGAATACATTCGCAGTATAAAACTCCTGCGTTGTCCCGCGGTGTACGGTTCGGTCGTCTCACCCGTGTGTTTCCTGGTGTGTGAGATGAGGGAGCTGGAGACAGCGAAGGCCATTCCGCACGTGTCACAGACGTAGGGCTTCTCCCCCGTGTGCCGGCGCTTGTGGTACATCAGCGTGCTCGCCTGAGTGAAACGCTTCCCACATTCGCCACATTCGTACGGCTTTTCCCCGCTGTGCGTCCTGCGTGGAGAGAGGAAATGCCTTATACATCATAAATCTAAGAAAGATGGAGTGAATAAATCGAGTTAGTGGGCGATATGATGGCTGTCGTATGGGTTTTGTCTCTACGGTTTCAGCGACAACGGCACCGAGACTTTCTTTATTTTATGTAAATTAGATACAACACGACAACGTGACCGATCCGAACGATTCCTACGGCGCTTGTGGTCCGATGTTTCTTCGGTTCCCTGCTCGCAACTTCTTGAGTTCCTACCTGCACTTAGTTTTTATTTAATATTATAACGCAAAAAAAGAGAAGAATTGTTTTTTTTTCCATCTTCTCCTGTCATACACGAATATCATTAAACGTTTATAGAAACGTTATGAAGGAAAAATAAAGATAAATAATAAATAAAGACAAGCTGCATTTTCCCCCCAAATTAAAAAAAAAAAGGATCACATTGTTCATTAAATAATTACATATTGTAGTCATTGCTGTGGTATAAGAGGAATAAAACACATGCAGTTACAGGAAAATGATCAGCTTCATGGTGTAACAGTGACCTTGTTGATGATAAGTTTTCTCTAACAGCATGCCCTGAAGTGATTTATTCCTCACTTACTGCACTGTGTTTAACTGACGTGATGAAGGAACGCACCTCATGTGGATTTTGAGATTGCTGGACGTAGCGAAAGCTGCAGGACACACGTCACACTTGTGAGGCTTTTCCTCTCCGTGATGCATCCGGCAGTGATACACCAGCTGACATTTCTGCGCAAAGGAGGCGTCACAGCGGCTGCAGGAGAACGGCTTTTCACCTGCGGGCGCAGGAAGTGCAAACGTTAATAAACTTTAAAATTAAAAAAAAAAAAAAAAAGAATTCTCCACCGAGTAAAGGTATTACCTGTGTGAATCCGCAGGTGCGTCTTGAGCTGGTTTCCCTGCCTGAAGCAGCGTCCACACAGTTGGCACTGATAAGGTTTTAGCCCCTTGTGTATGCGCATGTGTCTGCGCAGGCTGCTCATTTCCGAGAACAGGTTCCCGCAGATGTTGCAGATGGGCCGCAGCTTGCTTTGCGACACCTTGATGTCCTTTTCGTCCTCCCACTCTTCGCTGCCTTCCTCCTCCGCCGCTTCGTCCTGGTCGTTTTCATCGTTGCCGGCTTGGCTCTCCCTCAGCTTCCGGCTCAGGCTCCGCTTCCTGGTGCTCATCCGGACTTTCTTGGCGTTTTCCAGAGGTTTCTGTTGGCCGTCGAAGGGCTCAGAGGAGGACGCTTTGGGCTGGTTATTCTCCTGATCTGGTCCCTCGTCCTGTTCCGTTCCTCCTTCCGTGTTGTCGGATTCCGGCATTTCAGACGGCGGGGGTTTGGAACGTGGCCTGCCTCTCTTACGCACTTCTTTCTGCAATGTCTGCGTGAACGTCTCCTCAGGGTTCGGGATTTCGGCGCTCTCTGAAGGCAGAGACTTGGTTCTCGGTCGGCCCCTTCCTCGTTTCATGACTCCAGGCTCTTTAGGATTCTCAGCGTCTGACGTCGCTTTGTTTTCCACTTCCGCGTTGTTTGCGTTTGCCTCCTCTGCGTCTCCTTGTGGATTTGCAGACTCGAACGGTTCCGACTGCACTGTCCCACCTTCCGTTTCTTCATCATTCACCACTGTGGTGTTTTCTTCAGCACTGGTCGAGTCTACAGCCTCAGATGACAACGGTCTCGTACGTGGACGCCCTCTCGGTCTTCCGGTTCCTCTCCGGACTACAGCACTCTCCGGAATCGGGCTCTTGTCCATCGCCACAGCATCCGCTTTATCAGAATCCAGAGGTCTCGTCCGAGGCCTCCCTCTCGGCCTGCCTCTTCCTCGGCCTCGGCCTCTCGGCGAAAGCGGGCTCTCCTTCCTCGTGAAGTCATCGTCCTCTTCGTAAAGCCGAGTCCTGGGCTTCCGGATCCTCTTCTCTGTGCTTTGTGGAGTTTGTTCGCTGGACAACTGGGAATCTTCAACTGGAGCTGCTTTTTCCTGAAACATTCCTGATCTCTTCTCTTCCTCCTTCCTCAGCATCTCCCTTTCCTCCACCTCCTCAAGTGGTTCCAGCGGTTCGTAGTCGTCCGGGCTGAGCGGAGAACGAGGATCTGTGAAGACCGCGTCCGTCGCAGCGGCAGGGCTTTCTCTGTCAGCACTCGAGGAACAGAGAGCCAGGACTTCCTGAATCCCAAGGTAGGATGCTGCGTTTTGAACGTCTGTAATTTCATCCCTGCAGAACACACAAGGAATCTCATATCATCTAATAGAATATTACCAGAGACCCTACTGCTACGTATTTAAACATTTTCCCCTCCATCAGCTCCACTTCGCAGTTTTTTTGAGACCTTGTGCCCCCAGTTCCTGTCTTTCTTTCTTTCTTGGCGAATTTGTTTTGATTAATTTTCTCTAGAATCTTTCTTTTTTTTTTCATTAAATTCATTAGCAGTTTCTGCAGTAATTTTGTGTCATATAACCATGAAAATTCCAAGATGGTGGAACTTACTGCGAGGCTTTTGTCTTTATTTTAATTTTGCGTTTAAAAACACAGCATAAAACACGGTCATGGGTCAGACACCTGGTCAGACAATATAAAAACAAATTCTCTCTGATTGTCCTGATAAGTTAAAATTTAAATATTACAGCTTTCCAGAAAATCACTGATACTTCCGCGACTTAAACCCAGGACTCGATATCAGGTATCTACACTTCCAGGATGTACAGGAACCCTGTTGTGAAACCAAAAATACTTCAGCACACTCTCATTCTAATCTCTCAGCCCCAAACTTCCCAGACTCGGACTCTCGTCCTCACCCGTCCACGTTTAAGTTCCCCGTGTACATGTAGTCCAGCAGTTTCTCGAACACGGCGCCGTTAACCCACTCGGGGTCCAGTGTAATGGAGGCGCCTTCTCGTCCCGCATCGATGCACTGCGTGGAGAAATACTCGCTGAAGGCCGCCAGGACGTTATGGTGAGCTTCGTAGCGAGCCTGGCCGATGATCACGGTGCAGTCGCACAGGAAACCCCGCTCCCTCTGCTTCCTCAGCTGCTCCAGGAGGAACTCGCCGTGAGGGATACGGGCCATGGCGTGGAACACGACGGATCTCCAGGGGAGAAACGAGAAAAATTAAAACAGGCAGTGAATATTCAGCCGTCAGACTTTCTGTTTCTCCAGAAAATAAAAAGAAACAATGATCACATTCTTTGTGCACAAATTACATTATTTCACGACTTCCATGGATTTGTTATTTTAAAAATATATACATATACCTATAACAAAACAGAAAACAACTGTTTATCTCCGCTAAGAACAAACTCGTTCTCTCACTTCTCTTATATGTGTTACAGAAAAATCTGTAATTTCATACAAAACACTTACGGTAATGCGAATGTAGATGTTCAGGTTTATTTTAGTATATTTTTGTATGTTTGTGGGCCACCAGGACTGCGGTTATAACAACTCCGTTATAATAACCACATTTCCATTATAATAACCACATTTCCTCTCATTTACCCAAATTTCACAAAGTTCATCCTGTTACACATCACTGGCAGCCTGAAATTCACATCTCTGAAAGATTTTTCCTCCTGTGCTGTTGATACAGCGCGAATGAATCCTGTGAATCATATGAATGAATCATATTGAATCATCTAAATGAATCATAATAAACCCTATGAATCATAATGAATCATATGAGTGAATCATCTGAATCATAATGAATCATGATGTAAATCTTTGTAGTGTTGAAGCTATTTGGACCAAAATGTCTTCGCTATGATACAATATAAAGCCAAAACACTGATTTACAGCCTATATCAGATTTAAATTCAACACTTAGGTGTTATAACTCTTTAATGTGCTCACTTTTACACCTTATATATTATATAACCGTATTATAACATTCTACTTCATTAAAATGAAGCTCTACAACCGATTCTTACAAGGACTCGGTGCTGTGTGTTAAAAACTGCCAAAACGTCACCAAGGTTAACACTTAAATCCCAGTTAATACACAGTGTTTACAGGACATATGTTTTTATTTTAACCTGAAGTAATAAATAATTAGCCAGCTAGCGAACTTTCACAGCTCTGACAGCACAGCGACTCTGAATAAAAATAAAAGTTCCCGCCGTTTAAAAGTTGCTAGCTAACGTTAACTTCTTTGCTAACGCGCGGGGATTAGCCGCCGACTAGGCCTCACGTCAGATTCTAATATTTTCAATAAATCTATTTTTAATTTGTATTCTTTATACAAAAAAAGCCCGTTATTTCTATATCATCCTAGGAAAGAATGGTACAAGTTTTGACATTCAAAACAAAGGGCTCTTATTTCGAAAACGGCTCAATCCGGTGCAGCTCGCGCCGCGGCTCGCGGATTTTACCTCAAAACGCCCTCGAGGCAGATTAAACCATATAATAATTATATAAAACATTCTACAAAAAATATAATTATATTTTAAATATTCTGATGTGAAATATTTAGACCTTACATTAATACAAGCGTAGATTAAAATCCTTCGTTATGGTCGGCCATTTTTAGGCTAGTCCAGTAAGCTCGCTGGCGTGACGTAATATCCGGTTTGGGTCTCCTGACCTTAACATGGTCCCCGGTTCATCCTGCAGGTGGCGCCAGAGAGACTGAGATGCACTTGATGCAGCTGCTACAGGAGATGCAAAAGTTTTTACCCCCTAGGTTTCTTCGAACAATTTTACACTATTTTATGTGCAAATAAATCATTTAAAGCAAGACACTACAGACACATTTTTAATCAATCATTTTTAGATTTTTGGATAAACTGCATCTGTAACATGTATACTCTTAACCTGAAGTAATAAAAATATTAAAACTTAAAAGAGAAATGCTTATTTCACTGTTCTTTTTGTCCACTCATTTGGCCAGCATGTCCCACAGATGCTCGATTGGATTGAGATCTGGAGAATTTGGTGGCCAAGTCAACACCTTGAACTCTTTGTCATGTTCCTCAAACCGTTCCTGAACAGTTTCTACAGTGTGGCAGGGAGCATCATCTTGCTGAAAGAGGCCGCTGCTATTAGGGAGCACTGTTGCCATGAAGGAGTGTAACTCAGTCTGCAGCAGTGTTTAGGTAGGTGGTACGTGTCACAGTAACGTCCACATGAAGACCAGGACCCGAGGTTTCCCAGGAGAACATTGCCCAGAACATCACACTGCCTCCACCGGCTAGACCAGGCCTCCTTCTTCCACTGCTCCATGGTCCAGTCCTGATGCTCACGTGTCCACTGTAGGAGCTTTCGGTGAAGGTCAGGGGTCAGCATGGGCGCTCTGACCGTCTGCAGCTAAGCAGCTCCACACGCAGCAAACTGCACTGTGTTCTGACTCCTTTCTCTCTCAGCCAGTGTTCACTCTTTCAGCAGTTTGTGCTACAGCAGCTCTTCTGTGGGATTGGACCAGACGGCCTTTGTCATCACGTGTATCAGTGAGCCTCGGGAGCCCATGACCCTGTCGCTGGGTCACCAGTTGTTCTTCCTTGGACCTCTTTTGGTAGGTACTAACCACTGCACACCAGGAACACCCCACAGGACCTGCTGTTCTGGAGAAGCGCTGACCCAGTCGCTGGGTCACCGGTTGTTCTTCCTTGGACCTCTTTTGGTAGGTACTGACCACTGCACACCGGGAACACCCCACAGGACCTGCTGTTCTGGAGATGTTCTGATCCAGTCATCTAGACATCACAATTTGGCTCGTGTCAAAGTCTCTCAGATCCTTACGCTCGCCCATTTTTCCTGTTTCCAACACATCAACTTCAAGAACTGACTGTTCACCTGCTGCCTAATAATCTAATAATCCCTCACCTTTACAGGTGCCACTGTAACGAGATGATCAGTTATTCACTTCACCTGGCAGTGGGTTTAATGTTACAGCTGATCGGTGTGTGTGTCATTATGATATACATGTCGATTTACTTTATAAAACCTATAAACCACACTAGAATTAAAACCGTTGTTCTTTAAAAATCTGTTGTTTTTAAAAATTAAAAAATACATTTCAAAATACATTAAAATATAAATGAAACTTGGTGAAGATCGATGGATCCTTTTCTTTCTCCTGTAGCGTCTCACCTTGAAACATAGCAACTACACTTTGGAAAACACACAATACATTTCACAAAGCTGGAGAAGAAATTTAATAATATTAGTGTTTAAGGGGAACTTTAGCAACAGGGAGAAAAAACAATCTATAACATTTAGAGAGAATAAAGAATAAACAAGAATAAAAAGTGAGATGAAAGTCCAGATTTAAAGACAGTCAGAAATATTATTGTGATTGTTTAGCTAATATTATTTATATTATTATTATGTATATCATTATACATGCACTACATGGCCAAAAGTATGTGGACATCACAGTCCAGAAGCAGGGGCATTAATGTGGATTTAAGGAATCTGTACAAACTTTTATACACAAATGTTTAAATATAATTTTTTTCAGTTTAACTCTAGATTAATTGGTATGATTAATGTAATATCACATTATCAGAGTGTGGAGGGAAAAAAACAACTACTGAACACGTGGCTGTGATTTCAACTCCAGTGACACATCTTATTTTTATTTTTTACTTTTGGAACAGAAATCGTGTAACATATCAATCAATAAACCGATAAACCAATAAACTGATAACCCGATAAACTGATAACCCGATAAACTGATAACCCCGGTCACTGGACAGCGGAGTGGGTTTTGTGGGGTTTTACAGGGGAGGAAGGCCGGTGTGATGTATTCGGAGGTAGGGTTCGATCAGGCGACGGATGGTGTCCAGGACGTCTGTGCGCACGGTGGGAGTCAGCGCTCCGAACAGCCCCAGCACGCTGACGCAGAGCGCAGCGGCAGCACAGGCTCCTCTCCTGATATTTCTCCTACAGCTGTGAGTCACGCTTTTAATAAACAAACAGCAGAATGGAGCTAGTGAGCACAGGATGAGACAAAAAAATCAACTAAATATAACTCACCTTTCGGACACATAAAGTGCTGCTTGTTCCTCCAGAGCGTCTGCGTTTTCTTCCTCCTCTTTCTGTTCCTCCTCAGGGTTCATCTAGTTCATCAGCAGAACATGAAGTGAGGAATAAACCACCGGGTGTGGTGCTGTTACAGGAAAATAATCAGTGGCATGGTGGTGTGGAGTGAAGTGGAGTTACGGTTACAGTTACAGTCATAACAGCACATCCTGAAGTGTTTATTCCTCTTATACCACTGTGAGTTATTAAAGCTGTACTTTTTATCCATTTATAGTTACATTTAATGTTCTGGAACGCCCACGAGACAATCGCAAGGTTTATACAGTAAAAAAGAAGCGTGAACTCCTCTTAAAGTTACAGCTTTACCTCTGACTGTTGCAAAGCACTGACACTGGAGACTCCTTCCATAAATAAGGAACTAAATAAACCTCTCATTGGTTTAAGAAAATGATTTATTAAATTCTGTTCTTTATTATTAGTTGAGCTGTTACTATAGAAACAATAAACATATATATATAATTTTTATTTTCCAGCTGTTACAGGTTAATGTGGTCTGATTGTAAATCT
Source organism: Pangasius elongatus (assembly GCA_033441825.1). Lineage (NCBI taxonomy): Eukaryota > Metazoa > Chordata > Actinopteri > Siluriformes > Pangasiidae > Pangasius > Pangasius elongatus. The sequence continues at coordinate 17,472,098 of JAKKZN010000022.1, read as the reverse complement.
AAACTCTTCCGTTACGAACACCGAACAAGCGATAACCGGAGCTCTACCTGATCCTTGGACAGAATTCCGAGCTCTTCCCCGAGTGAAACGGAGTGCTCAGGAGCGAGCTCCAGCGTCGTATCCACGTTCATGAAGCTCCCTTCACCGCTACTGTTCCATAAATATAAAAGCGCGTGGATTTACTCTGCTATCATTCATGTGATGACCGAATAATTCAAAAGTACAGAGAACGGACATACACTAAAGCCAAAGCCAGCTGGTCTTCCAAATCCTTTAGCTTCTCCTTCATGTCCTGGATAATAAAACACACATTTTATTAGTTTTACGGTAAAACAAACAAACAAACTAAAAACAAATAAAAAAATAAATAAAAGAAAACCTAACATTATAGGTGAGGTCAGCAGTGTACCTGGTTAATGGTGATGTACTCTGACACCGAGTCCCTGAGCTGCTCGATGACAAAATCCCTCTGAGAGAAAAGCGATTATTCTACAACTTAGAAGTTATATTTTATTCTAATCTCCGTCCACAAACATAAAGCCTGTTTACTCCGAACTCTCTCCGAATAAAAGTCTGAGTTCGGCTCTTAAACTCCGTCATGAAAGGTTTATTTTAAATCTAACACTGTGGTGAAGTCTTCAGTTAAACGTGTGTGTGTATAAATGAAGCTGGAGATGTGTTAAAGCCTTTCAGAGACGGAGCTACTTTCTCCGAGGGAAGGATTTGGGAGTCGTGTGTCTCTGATGGCGTACGGATTCCACAGAACCTTCAGGAAAGAGTGAAGTAACCGGAGCTGCGTTTTACTGTGTTGGAAAGATGGATAAAAGTCCAATAAGAACAGATTTGGGAAGATTTACGCTCACGCCCGTCTCATCTTCACGTCTTTATTGTTATATTTTTTAATTTGTGTATCACAGTCGCGCATTTTAAACGTTTCGTGACACAACAGCTGCTTTCAGATTTCTGTTATCGGTGATGTTAAAGATTTTTTTGTTCTCTCGTTGCAGGAAAACGAGTTTAAATTCCTGTTGTACGCACGCAGTAGAAAGAGAGTCGAACTTTAATAAAGATCAGCTGCTTATTTACAGTGAATTTGAATGAAATCATTGTGAATTAATTAAAGTTACCTGATTTACGAGTTCATCTTTTTGTTCCAGATGAAGCCTGTTCTCCTCTAGCTGTTGCTAGAACATAAAACACGTAAATGTATATGACTAAGTATGTAATAGTGTGTGTATGTGTGTGTGTGTGTGTGTGTGTGTGTGTGTGCATGTGTGTGTGTGTGTAACACGGTGTGTGTTGCTGTTACGGTAAAATAATCGACACCGTGGTGGTGTGATGAATCCCAAGTAATGAGGCACGTTTTATTCCTCTTACACCACAGCTAATTTGCTAACGATTACAATTTTTTTGTTCTTTATAAATGAAAGAATATCACACTGCAATTTTTATCCGTTTATAGTTACATTTAATGTTGTGGAACGACCTCAAAACACGTTAACACAAGCTGTCGTGTTACAGAGAAACCGTAAAAGCGTAAACTTCTGTCCTGAAGATGTCAGAAAACTTACAGACGCAGCTTTACATCTGACTGTAAAAACAAAGCATTAAAACTGGAGACTCCTTCCCTAAACGTTAAATAAACATCTCCAGTTAAACACCTTCAGGATAATCAGAATCCAGAACTGAACAGGGCTGTGATTAATGCATCACCTGTAAAGCTCTGAGGACGCAGCTGAGCTTGGTGACCTCCTTCTCCTGCTGCTCTCGTTCCAGGAGAAAACTCGACGTCTGTAACGAAGGATCATAATCTCAGTAAATTAACCAATTAAATGAAATAAACTGAAAAGAGAGAAGAGAAGCTGCTCTGACCTGCACGTACCTCACTAGAAAGTGCTTCTACCTGCTGCCTGAGCGTTTCGTTTTCCTTTGCCTGTCACGAGTTCACAACAGTAAACTATGATTTGATGAGCGGAGCACAGTGAGATATTTACAGGATAGATTCTGTGCTCTGTACGCACGAGCTCTTTGCGGCTGGCTTTGATCTCCTCACAGATCTGATCTTTCTCCGTCTTTGCAGCTCGAATGTCCTCCAGTTCGTTCACAAGCGGCTGGACGTGCTGAACCGACTGCCTCATGCTTCACAAACACACAATCGCACGTTCATCACCAGCAGGAAGTGTCGGAAACGCGACGCGTACCGTTATCGCCGACCGGAAAAGTTCATCCCGGCGGCCATTTTACGAACATCTGGTTTCCTGAGTGTTAAATCACACAACTTTTATAACATCTTTACACCACGGCGCTGATGAGTTCTGGATTGTGATTGGTCGGAAGGTGTTGATTAATTTTCTATAACATTAGCGCAGGTTTATTTATAGTTAATCTAATACGTTATGGTTTCTATAGTAAGAGCTCATTCACAGGGACTCGGGTGCTGTAGCAGGCGCGCTGCTGATAATAAAGTTTAAAAAATCTTTGAAATGGTGAAGTTTTCCTAAAATGTTTATGTAACATTTAGGGAAGGAGTCTCCAGTGTCAGCGCTTTGTAACAGTCAGAGTGAAGCTGTAACTTTAAGTGTTCTGACATCTTCAGGACAGAGGAGTTTACGCTTCTTTGCGGGTTTCTCGATAACATGCGTAAGCTGCGCTTTTATTTATTTATTTTTTATCCAGATGTTGTGTGTGAGAGTGCTCCTCTACGCTACGTATCTGTGACGTCTGCTACCTTCTGATCTGGTTCTTCAGCTCGCTGTTCTCGGTCCTGAGGAGCGCGTTGCTGTCCTCTGCCATTTCTACGGCTTTTTGCAGGTCGGTGTATAACGTCCTCAGGCAGCTGTTGGAGTGCAGGAGCTCAGCTTTATCCGTGCCCTCGTCCGAATCCCTGTGCAAACAGAACACGATCCGTTACACGAGACAGGATTCTGTTTCCTTTAGTGTCTGTAGAACTAAACCGGAATGTTTTAAACACTCACTCATCCTGCTGTTCCTCTGGAATGTAGAGAGAATCATACTCTTCCACAAACTGCATCTTCTTCTAACACCAGAACACCATCTTAACATAATAATACAACCATACGCAGTATTATTCCATACACTTCAGTATTATTCCATACACTTCAGCATTCCATACACTTCAG
>JAKKZN010000022.1:17449059-17461511 GCA_033441825.1 Pangasius elongatus | reverse complement strand
TTATTTCAAATCCATTGTGGTGGTGTATAAAGGCAAAATCACAAAACCTCTGTCATTGTCCAAATACTTCCAGACCTAACTGTATGTATTTAATTTTTATCTAATTACGGCTACACAGTGGTAGTGAATGTGCTTTAGCCTCATCTGAGGAATGAGTGACAGACGCAGGCTGTTAAAGAGTAAAGCGGAGGCAGAACCCGACGTGTAAAGGCGTTTTTACGGGGCCTCGTTGGCTCCAGCGCAGCACGGCTCCAGGTTTTAAAGCCGTGTTTCCATCTGCAGCGGCTGAAAAGAGCTGAACACGTGTCACACGAAAGCAGCTTCATCCGCAAGGCAAAGTGGAACAATGCCTGAGGGGGAAAAAGAAAAAACTGCGCGCACGTCTTTACTGAAGAGAAATCCTGCGTGTATATAAACTCTGGAAAGTGAGAGGTTGTGTGTTTTTCTGTTCTCTACTTTTAATTCTTTTTTTTTTCCTCTCAGATTTTGAAGACCTCTTCGATGACGATGACATCCAGTGATGAAGATTTGCACTTTTAGTCGTGTAAAGTTGTACTTGTGTCTTGTCGTGACTTTTTCCTCACCTGTACAAAGTCAAGTTTATGATTTATTTTAGGTTTATTTTGTTGTCAATAAAACATTTTTGTGAAAAATGAAAACGCCTTTTCAATTTCCAGATGTTTCTAAAATGTTAAAGATCCGGCGGATTCCATGACGTGAGCTGAAATGGTCCTGATTCTTTCCTGTTCGTGTTGAAATCTGTTTTCGGGTCAGATTGCAGGTTTTTGTAAATTCCTGAACACCTGTACCTGTGTATAATTACACCTTCAATCCAGAGTTAACACAAAGACGCAGATGTTCCTCAGCTCAAGTCTTGACATTTGCTGAAAAATATGTTTCTGTCGAGACCTGCAACATCTCAAAACCCTCGGGGAAAGAAACAGCGGGGAAAAGACAAACATCATAACGTCTGTGTCTCTGCCATTCACACACACCTGAATAATTTATTTATAACTCCGTTTATTGCTAATGAAGTCATGATGCTGTCGTTTAAGGATTAGCCATTTTAAATTCCAGTCGTTTATTCGAGTGAAAGTTTTTACGGTCAAACACTTGTCATTTAAGTAATAAACCCTGTTTGTGTTGCTGTAATAGTGACGGAGAGAATACTACCATGAAGCTGATTATTTTCCTCCAACAGCACGTCCCCAAGTGTTTTATTCCTCTTACGCTGCAGCAACTTACCAATAATTACAATTTATTATTTATTAAAGAACGACACATCAGACTTTTTATCGAATTGCAATTACAAATAAGTTAGTTCTTGTTGTCACTTATGCTATAGCAGCTATAAACACTCGTTCTCTCACCAGCGTCTCTTTATTCTCTCTCTCATGTTACAGACAAACCATAAAGAAGCATAAACTCGTCTGTCCTGAAGATGTCGGAAAACTTAAAGTTACAGCTTCACCTTTGACTGTTACAAAGCGCTGACACTGGAGACTCCTTCCATCAATGTTACATAAACATCTCCTTACAGAAAACTTCACTATATCAAAGATTTTTAAAATGTGTTTATGTGGAGCGTCCGCTGTACACGTCCCTGTGAATGAGCTGTTGCTATAGAAACGATAACGTATTAGTGATAATGAGCGCATTAATATAAACCTGCGCTACTGTCAGAGCTGCTGCTATAGAAAATTAATCAACATCTTCTGACCAATCAGAGTCCAGAATTCGACAACAAGCAAAAACGATTCACATTCCAGCGTCTGAAATCCACGCAGTTGTATTTTATTTCTTCCAGAGGAAGTAGATTTTATTTTTCAGAAAACTTTATAAGAACGATGCAGTGTATGTAATGTAATCATTTACAACAAGACACTGTGAAGCGTACCTACATTGGGCATTCATAACACATTCATAAGCACTGAATAAATTGTATAAAGTAATACTGGATGATGTTTGTAAAAGTTTACATCAAAACCAGAGATGTAAAACCTTTTTAGGAAGTACATCACTTTGTCTTTACATGAAAGAGGGAAGCAAAATTAAGGATTTAAAGCGCATCAGAACAACACGTCAATTACATTCGCATTTATAACACTGTTATAAAGCACTGTGTGTAATAAAAGTGTAGTTAGTAAAAACAAACTAAGAACCTGTAATATAAGCATTAAAAATTACAGTAACATTCACCACTTTACAGATCGTGAGAGTTGGGTCTTGTTCTCTCTTCACCCTTTTATATAGATGCATAAAACCTCTAACGTCACCTCACAGGCTTCGATATAAGACTCTAGCGTCGCTTTATAAAGGATATATGGAATGCTTATGAAAGTGTGAACATATAAAAGAGTCCCTCCAGCGACATAAACAGTTCATTTGTGTTGCATTGCTCATATACTGTATGAAAAGCGTCTGTAGAATGGAGTAAGGTAGATGTTTATGATGTACAGTACACCTGACCCCAAGGTGCAAGATACATACAGCATGTATGACACGCATCATAGGGCATACATAACACATCATAAAACTGATTTAACCCTCAGAAGTCTATGGTTATTTTTGTCCATTTCTTGGTATCTAGGTTTAAACAACAAAAATGAGTCAAATAAATACTGTGTGGTGTTTTATATAATCATGTTCAGCACAGATTAATAGATAATATTAATATTATTATTATTATTATTAATAATAATTGTTTAAAATTTCCTACAGTGGAAAATTCCATCCTTCACTTTTGTGCCAAAAGCCTTGGGATTATTTTGGCTCTCGATTTCCCAGATCTCAGCAGTGCCACTCATCACGCCGAACTAAACGCCTGAAAAAACCAACAAATCTTTTTATTATTATTTTAAAGCAGACCCGAGCTCCTTCTTCTCTTTCTCCTCTCTCCTCCTCTCTCCTCTGATTGGTCGGCTGGTGAGACGAGAGGAAACCAATCGCTGTGTCTCCTGCAGCCTGTTCATGACCCCACGGGACGCTGCATTTTGTTTTTAATTATCAAGGTGGAGTTTAAAACGTGTCTGAGCCTTCACCGGGGGCACAGACAGCACCGGAGCCTCTGCAGAACCGCTGCAGAACCGCTGCAGAGCCGCAGAGCCAAGTCTTCAGGTACAGCCTCTGTCCAGAGGCCCAAATTCTTCCACACCTATCGCAGGTAAGACGAGTTCCACGTTCCTACATCATCTCCATTCATCTTAAAACTTATATCACTATTTAATCTGTCTCGAAGCCCAAACTGTCCCGGGTTTAAGTCTTCATTATGCGAGTCATCAGAACCCAGGATAGATATCCTGAATAGGACAGGGTTGAGAGATCTGTTGATTTCCAATATTTCTTTTGATTTGCATGAATCATCTGAGTTACATCAACATTTTTTATTCAATCCAATTCAACTTTTATTTGCATATCACTTTCAGTAACAGACTTTGTCCCAAAGCAGCTTTACAGAAATCTGGATGCAGGTTTAGGTCGAGCCAAATGAGCTAACTAAAAGTTGTTTTTTAAACAGTAAACACACATCTTATTATGTTAGTATGTTTTGTCACTTAACAGGTAAAATTATTCATCAATATAAATAAGGTTCTGTTCCTGCAGTAAATGTGTATGAATTAAAAATCCTCACTGCTTTTACTGTAGAAATCTATTAAATTATAATCTGTTCATTCTCATAGCCATTTTATATATTTATAACAATATAATTATATTGAACATGATGAGACTATTTTAGGATCTTTATGGAAGAAGTGCTTATATATGATGTTAAATCCTACATTATACATTTAATATTCATGATTTTAAAGTTTATTTCAGGTTTGGGAATTTTTAAAACTGTAAATGAATCTGTACTTCGTGTGATTTTCTTAAATGATCTGGCAACCCTGTTATTTCAAAGTGTTACATCAACGATTCAGATTTTATTTCAGAGAATATAAATAAAGTTCATGCATTAAAGAGATTTAAAACAGGAAGTTGTATTAGTGTTCTGTTAAATTGTTATAATTAAACTCTGAGTAACTGATGAACCCTGAATTTATTAGTGAAAAACACTGCGATTGGTTTTATTTTATTTTTTCTTTTTCTCGTCTGCAGGAATCAACAGCTGAAAAATGGCGGGTCTGAGAAGATCATCCTTCTCTCACATGTTCTCAGGATTTCTTCTGACTACAGCGATATTCGCAGGTGAGATCAGCACTCTGTAGCTGCAGGATTATAGAAATATTACAGAATTATTCTTAACTCATGTCTCGCGTTAGGAGGCAGGTAAAACACGCAAGGTGAGACAACTGAAGGAAGCGTTCCGAGTTGCAGCAGGAGCTGACGTGCAGACTGACGTGATTTTGACGTTGCTTTTGCACGACAAGTTTTGACATTTATAAACAAATCCTCAGTATAATTCAGTCCCAAACACTGAAACACTGAAACAGCAAAAAAACACATGTCAAGGTTGGACATAATTAATGAGAATCCTACAACAGGATATGATGCATTATAAAGCAGGATAAAGATTGATGAATATAAAGATCTTCCCTTTAAAACATTTCCACTTTACTGCACCATCAGTATAAATCTGAGCTTCTCAAACCTTCTGCACAATAAATTTAAGCAGATTCTCCTCTATTTTATGAACATGATTAAATATTCAGCTCATTATTTAAATGTGCACAAGAATTTTTAGGATGTTTATTTACTGGAGACACGTTTTTTAAAAAATAAAACTCATTAACTGACATTATTATTGAGATTTGGATTAAAAGGACATTGAGTAGTAGTAATTTCCATTTATTTTCATTAAAAGCGCTCTTGCTCTCCTGTTACAAACACATTTGTTAGTAAAACAGGATAAAAATAAATCTGAATGCTTTGTGATCACAGAAACACTACAATAAAGTCTTTATCCCAAAAAGATGATCTCTGCATGCATGTCTTAGAAATAAAACTAGCATCACGTTGTCTTCAGCGGCAGATTGTATAAATGAATGCACAGTGACTGTATCTACCAAAAGAGTAAGACAATTTCAAGCTTAAAATGGGTAAAATGTTTAGAAAGAGGATCAAACAGCTTATAATTATTTATTAATAATCCTAACCGAAGCCACAGATGTGCTTCATCAGCACTTTGTCTGAAGAAAGAAACTCCCTAAAACATTCAGAGTGTGGAGTTTTGGCTTCCCGGTAAATGATTAATGAATAGCAGCAGATGAAATCTTGCGTAAATCACGAGTCGTTCTGAGGTATTTGATCATGTTCAGGTTTGAAGACGTAGTGCTGTGGAAGTTAGATAACACCGCTTGTTTGTAGGAAAAAGCAGAAATTCATCTTTGCTCCAGTGTTTGTAGATGAATTGTGATGGCACCAGCGGAGATGAAGGTCACAGAGGGTAATGTTCCTCAGTGAAATAAAAGCCGGAAAGCACACTGTGTATTTTTTCCAGAGATAATGAGAGCCGCCTGTGGCCATCGCAGCTCCTGTTCTTTGTAGATTTTATAGCTTTTGCTCTGAAAGACCCACTAAAGTGCCGCCTCCTGCTGATCCACCTAAAAGTGCTGATGTGTTCCGTTTGAACATTAATCTCATGCAGTGGCACCTGTACATTAACCACCACCTCCACCCTGAAACCATAAAATCCCAGCCTGCTGCACCGTCGGCTATTACACCTCCGCTTACCTCAGCGTTTTCTGCTTTACCTTTGACACGTGCAACATCTGGTTCTTCTCCTTTTTTTCCCTCCTCCTCTTTTACAGAGTTCCTCCTGGCTGTCCCACTCACCCAGCTCTCCACCGAACACGGTAACTTCTCCAACTTTTTCAGATTTCTGAAAGTCCTGCTGTATAGAAGAGTGTTGTTTTTAACCTACGAGCTCTCCCATCTGATGCAGGTACGGACAAGATCGATGCCGAGCTCTCTTCCAAGAGACTCATCCGCAACCGGAGGAACATCAGCTGGTACAAACAACACTCTGACTTCTGGAACTGGTACAAGTTTTTCACCGACTCGGGCAACCAGCAGGGAGTGAGTACGGCTGCTCTGTGTAAAGACCAGAACACAAACCAGTGAAGAACCCGTTTTTATCACCAACATCTCCTTTAAGTTGCTGCTTACACTCATTCAGAACAAAACCCCTGAAGGTTCTTCACCTCGTTCCTCTGTAGAACCTTATAACAGAACCTTTTCCTGCTAGTGAGTTCTAGGTAAAACCTTTAGCGAGCAAACAACCATTAAGTATCCAAAGACCCCTTGAGGAACCAAGGGTGTAGCTAAGGGCAAACAATCAGATCTGATCTAATTTGAAGGTCTGTAGTATGTTTACTTTTAGGTCCAATCTAGCAAGAAGGTCTCTTTGTTTTGTTCCTCTGGGGGAACCTTTTCACATTTAACTAGCTAAATGTAGCAAAGTAGTCAAAGATGTAATCTAACATAGCTGAATATATGTTCTTGCTCTTGGTTGCCTCTCAGGTTGCAGAACTGGACCGTGTGTATCTGGCCTATCTGCAGAACAAGAACCGTGCCGAAGCCCAGCGCTCCCACAAGGTGTATCTGCAGCATCTGGGTGAAATCTACAAGTCATGTGCTGAGTCTGACGACCCAAACTGCGTGGCCTCATACTTCAGCAGGCCCAAGGCCAAGGCTGAGCCACAGAGACCAGCACCGGTTAAGTCCTGTGATCCGTTCCGGGATCCACAATGTCTCTATGCTCTGGGATACACCGCTTATCCGTATGTGGCCTCTGCAAAGTCGCCAGCTCCAGCTCCTCCTCCTGCTCCTGCTCCGGTTAAAACGCCGGCCTACATCCGAACCCCTGTGGTGAAGGACCCAAGTTCTGGTCAGTACTATTATGCCCCTGCAGCACAGTCCTTCCTGACTGCTGAGCAGAAAGCTGAGCTGTTGCGTATTTGTGGTGCCGAAGATGTCGAGTGTCTGCAGTACCACTTCCGTGGTGCTTATGGCTACAAACCCGCCGGCGTCCCAGCGCCATCCTACGCCTATCTAGGCTCCTCGTCACAGAAGGTGCAGAAAGCCCCAGCCGGCTTGTACCTTCGCTATCCCAACTGTGATCCCCGTGTCGACCCGTATTGTGCCTACGCGGCTTCTCAGAAATCAGAGGCACCATCTTCTCCAGCTGCCCTCGAGAGGTTCTGCAATCCGCTCTATGAAGAAAACTGCAACCCGCTGACGGCTACCAGGTATGACAGCGTAGCCGCTCAATCAGAAGATCCCAAAGATGATCCAGCTTCTGTCCAGGAGCTGAAAAACTCCCATTACGATCCCTTTGCCATGTTCCAGGATGCTGCTGCTGCAGCTGCTTCTTCTGCCATGCGCAGGATTCCATTTGGTTCACGCCAAATTCCACAACACCCTCAGCCGCCCACTTTGGAGGAGAGCTCCCAATCATTTGGACCTCCTGGGAAGACCAAGGAGGGCTATGATTGCTTTATTGGCTACGATGCAGAGTGCTATCCAATTGGAACCCAGAACGTTCCCAATACAGTCCCACAAAGGCAGGTTCCTCATTCAATGGACACCTACGAGCCCCACCTTAATGCAGACGGCACCAGAAAGGGTGTGATTGAACCTGATCCTCACTGCGACCCCGAGTATGACAGAAATTGCCGTCTGCGCCGCTACGAGCCTGAGGCTGAGGAACCAGAGACGCACACTTCCCACAAGGAGGAAGGTGAGTATCAGGAACACAGGGAGGAACCTGTTCGCCATGAAGATCAGAGAGAGGAGGTCTACCCTGAGCAGCAGCCAGACATGAACAACCAGGGCTACGACCAGCAGCAGTACGACCGCTACATGAGCGGCCAGGAGGATCCCTACGCCTCTTACGATCAGCCAAGTCAAGGTTCCATCAACTTCCAGGACATCCTGAAGGCATACGCAAGCCGCTTCCCAACCCAGGAGCACCATCGCGCCTACACGGGAGACTACAAGAAGAAATAAGAAGCTGGCAGATGACCACTGGGGAAATGGGACAGTGTGGGGTTGTGAAAGATGTTCACTGATTCAAATATTCACTTCAGGTGTAAAAAGTTACAATTACGGTGAAGCAGATCTTCAGCTCGAATGGTGACAAGCGCAGTAGTGTGACAGCACTTGTATAGGATTTAATTTCTTTAGCTTACGAATCTATTTTATTGCTTTAACTTGGTCTCATGTTAATTATCAGTTTAATTGATTTAGAGAAGATTCCTGGTGTAGCTTCTTGACTAATGGATCATCTGAAATCTTTTGATATGACTTCATATATAAATAAAATATGTTGAATATTAAATTTTCAAGAGGTGGTAGAATGCGAAAAAGTATAGAATATACAGCAACCATTTTTATTTGGTCTTTTTTTTCTTTTTTTCCTTGAAAAATGGATGATGTCTACTTAGAGGAATATTTAATATCTTTTCCAAAACGGTGCTTTTTCTCTCATTTAATGTTTTTTAATGTGTTTATATGAAAACATTTCTCTTTGAATGTCTTGAATAAAAAGCTTTTAAATAAAATCTTAAATTGGTGACACGTCTCATCAATAAAAAATGAATCTAACAGAAAATCAAATGTCCCACAGAACGAGTGTACAGTCAGAAATAAAGACAACCATCCATTAAAATAAATATATAAAATAAAGTACAATAATTTAACAATTAATATGGAGAATAACACGACTGGGCTTCTTCCTGTGATGTCTAAAGAGGTTACAGTCAACATAAAACTCTTCTATTTCATTTTATTTATTTATAATTTTGGAATGAACTTGTAGGAGTTTATGGAGTCCAGAGGCAAGTCTTAACCTCCTTGCAGAGGCAACCAAATTTGGGACATTGCTACCACCAGCAAGTTATAACATTTTATGTTATTTTTCTACCTTCTAACACCATATTTAGAAGAATTGGACTAAGTTTCTAAGATCATTGTGTCTGTCCTTTCAACACAATCAGTAGTTTTTCTTTATTCTTCTACACCTGTATATATATATAGATGAGGATGGGTTCCCTTCTGAGTCTGGTTCCTCTCAAGATTTCTTCCTCATGTCATCTCAGGGAGTTCTTCCTCACCACTGTTGCCCCTGGCTTGTTCATGAATGATCTAAATCTACATCCACATTCCTGCTTTAGGACCATGCGTGTTGTTAAAAGCACTGTACAAATTAAACATCCAAACCTTCTTAAAGCCCAAGAATCACTGAAGGCTCTGATAAGGTCACATATCTACTGCTGCAGCACTGATGTACTTATGCTGTCTTATATTTTAATAGAACACTCATTTTTGCCTATATTTTGTCCATTTAGCAATGCTTTGTATTTTCCCTTACGCTTCAGTGTGATTATTAATAATTAAGGCATGAAAGCAGTACTACACATGGACTGTTAAAGCTGTAGATGTGGACATGAGCAGGAGAACTGACCCTGACTCCTGCAGAAAGATCTGGAGCCATTTAAAGTAAAGTAAGTAAAATAAATAAAGTAAAAATAAAGTTAGACAATTCAGAGTCTCCCTCTAGTGGCAAAAGTGATCTACAAAGAGTATAGAAATCAAGTCATGTTAGAAACAATCGCATGCAAACTACAAACTGTACAATAAACTAAACTCCACAGCTTTACAGCGCTGCGTAATCATAATGCTGTGAATTCAGCAGTGCATCACTCTATTCTAGCGTTTATACTTTTATCTCCATCTGTAATATATTTCATTAAAACATGAAAGCCTGTGATATCTGAGGGGATGAAATAACACACCTCTCTCTTTTCCTCCTTAAAGGTCAATAAACGTCTCCTTCTGAGTCCAGTTCAAACGGCTCGGTGTCTTCAGCAGAACCGTTTCAGTGCCCTGATTGTAAAATGCCACAGAATGCCATATTTAGGTTAAACAGGGTTTTACACACACACACACACACACACACACACACACACACACACACACACACACACACACACACACACACACACACACGGCCTTGTTAGTGTTTTGCTGTTTGTGAACTTAAGCTAAAGATGAGTATTTTGTGTGTGAAGGAATGTGCCATGCATCAGAGGGATTAAAATTGTTATTTCATACTGATTTAAACATTAGACCTCATTTATCAAACTGGATATGAAGAAATGTGATCCACTTAGTTTGGAAAAACATTCATGTTTCTCTCCTGAGGTTTTTTTTTTTGTTGTAAATTTACTTGTAGCATAGAAAGACTCTTTATGAAATCGTATCACTCTCCATGAGCTCCTGTGATTACGCTGTTCAGTTATAATCACTTATTTATGTCAAATACACACCGATTTCATTTTTAGTTCAGTTTGGCCATGAAAACTGTTACACACAAATTCTCAGCTGTTCTCTTCACTAATCCTGACTTTTTGTTTGTGCTTCATTGAGATGCTCCGAATTTTTCAGAGAATTTTCAGAAAAGTGTTAAACGGCAAAACAACTTCACACAACTTTCCCAACGCTGATGAACTCTTCCTCTCAGGTGCTGAAGGATGGAGGCAGAGAATCTCCGGATAAACCCTAGCTGTGAGATTTCTTCTCTTTCTTCACTTAAACAGCAGAAATGAAGAGGATTAGAAGCAGGAAGTTACTGTGGAACTCCATAAAACCTGAGTTTGATCAAATACACAGTTTGCTTTCACAGTTTTTATTATTGTCGAAACTTTTTAGCATCAAAACCAACCAAAGGCCCAGACAGTTTCTCACTCTAGATGCTTTAGAGAGTCTGCCCTGGGCTGGTTCGTCGTTCTTGCGTTATTTATTTCCTTATTTATTTTTACAGAACCTCTCCGGCGGCCCGCAGCGAGCCGTCACATGATGGATGATTCTCACTTCACTGTCAGCCCTGTACTGGTTTGGTGTTTATCTTATTATTAAAATTACATTTTTTCTTAAATTCTAAAATAGTCTTGCAGATAAATATTTCAGTCTCTGCAGAAGAATCAGTGTCAATTTTGACAAAAATGAAAACAAAAACAAAACAGAAAATCTCACTTAAAAAAAGGCAAAAATGTCAGAAATGATGGACTGAATGAAGATAAAACATTTTCCCTGCTAATCTTATCATGTATTCATAATCACGACTCATTGAAAGTAAGTGAGTAATTGTTGATATAAAGTAAGTGAGTAATTGTTGATATAAAGTAAGTGAGTAATTGTTGATATAAAGTAAGTGAGTAATTGTTGATATCTGATGTGTAACAAATGACTTTTTCTTCCTGTTTCGCCTTTAACACGGTGACTGGCTCTTATTAAACTGGGCATTTTATTAAATCCGTTATCTGACGTTTCATTGACAGAGGTCATGTGACTAATGTTTTTTTATGTACACAGTATGAAAATTTTCTCTCTCCATCACCAACTCCTGAAGTATTGGCACCCTTCATGAAAACATGCACAAAATATGTAACCCTAACCCTAACCCTAACCCATGTAGATTAAATAATAAAATTAGATAAAATAAGAATTATTGGCACCTCCTCTTCATCACTTCTATTCCTCCTCACTTTTATTCCTCCTCTTCATCAATTCTTTTCCTCCAAGAATAAATCATTCCTTCAGTGTGTAACTCTAAAACTCTTCTGGTCCCTACATCAGTTGTCTGAAAATCCAGAAAATCTGAAATTTAATCTGGAATTCTGATGAAAATTGGTTAAATCCCAGAGCTGCAGATTTCTCCGTTTAAAAAAATCCCCAAACGTTTCCCTGGAAAGGCTGAAACAGGAATCAGTGTTTATGTCGGACTTTAAAAGCCTTCATCTCTGAAGATAAATAGAGAAGAAAAATGCATCATGGGTTATTTTGTTTTTGTCAAGGCTCCTTCTTCATTTAATCTGTTTTAAAAAAAAGAACTTGGCCGTAGCAGCAAAAGAAAGCGTGATGACAAATTTCTGACACTCAGTGTTCAAGATTATAATCTCCTGTAGCCTTTATATCTTACATTCAACGTTTAGGCTCAAGATGGTGAAGTCACAAGGGATTATATCTCAGAGATTACAGGTTAGCACACGCTCCCTAACGCCAGCTTTCAGCCCTGAAATGAAGGCAGTCGGTGTGCAACTTCCCATCAGATACATCGTCGGTATTCGTGTTCAGAGTCGACTTGCTCAGGTGCTTAAGGTGAATTTCCTGGAGGAAGTTTTGGATTGTTGAAATGTACCTGTGCTCAGGTTTCGTGCCCTCAGTGCAGGAGATTTAATTTTTTTATGATTCAAGTTGATATAGCACAAATGAAAAGAATTCAAATTACGTGTTTAATAATAGGTGACAATGTTGTGAATATAACGCGGATTATTGTAATAAAAAGTCGTCTGGTTTATCACGTTAGTTTGCAGTCACATAAATTTATTTTAAATAAACAATATGAGTTCTATATGAATGATTTATTTTATTTGTGCGTGCAGTTTTGTGTAACGTGACAAACAGACTAAATCAAGGTTATGAAATTTCCTTCTCAGTACCTGCCATGT
>JAKKZN010000022.1:17400612-17432782 GCA_033441825.1 Pangasius elongatus | reverse complement strand
TTGATTAGAGGAGCTGTAATTATCCCCTTAGCGGAGTGTGTGTGCCTCTCTGTGCTGAGTTAGGAGCAGGCTGTGAGAGGAAGTGAGTGAATGGAGATGATGATGATTGCACTGAAACTTTGCACAGATCTGCTCCACCCACAGTGCTCCTGTAACCAACACACACTCTCCCTCTCACACACTCTCACTCGCTTCACACGCTGAAGGAGACGTACTTCATCATCCGCTGCTGCTGTCTGCGTGCACGTGCGAGTGCTCGCGTGCGTGAACGTGTGCGTGAACCCAACGCTGTAAGAAACGTGAGTTTCAGCGTGAGTGTGGGATTCAGTAACAGTCAGAGCAGAGCTGTGAGCCTCTCACCATCTCTCTCTCTCTCTCTCTCTCTCTCTCTCTGTCTCTCTCCCTCTTTCTTTCACCATCTCTCTCTCTCTTTCTGTCTCTCTTTCTATCTTTCACCATCTCTCTCTCCCTCTCTCTCTGTCTTTATTTCTGTCTCTCTCTTTGTCTCTCCCTCTTTCTATCTTTCACCATCTCTCTCTCTCTCCCTCTCTCTCTGTCTTTATTTCTGTCTCTCTTTCTCTCCCTCTTTCTATCTTTCACCATCTCTCTCTCTCTCTCTCTGTTTCTGTCTCTCTTATTGTCTCGCTCTATCCCTTTCTCTCTCTCTCTCACACTCACTCTGTGTTGCATCCTCTTCCTCTGTGTGTCTTCTAATCCCTTCTACATCTTTCTCCACCTTCTCATCTTTCTCCTTTCGTCTCTCCCACTGCTTCTTTTTCTCACTCTTCTGTCTTTTATCGCTCTCTCTGAACTAGCTCTTCCTCCCTCCTTTTTTTCCTCTTCTCTCTCTCTCCTTATTTCAGTTCTCTTTTCCATTCTCCACTTTCCAAATAGATCCACCGTTGGTCTTTCTTCTCTCTTCCTAAATTTCTCCCTCCTTTTCTCCATCCTCCTGTTTCTTTCTTATCATCTGCCCCCCCCCCCTTGTGTGCCCTTCCCCTCTGTCTGTCTCCCTCCTCCTTTCTGCCACTGTCTTCCTCACTTTTCCCTCTTCCTGTCTTCCCCCTCTCGCTCTTATCAGCTGCGGTGTTGGTTTGGTTAAGCTCCAGCCACCACAGATCTCGAGTCCCTCTTCCTCCTCCTCGGCTCTGACTGGTTGTTTTGCTCGTGTGCTTCGTCCTCCAGGAGCGCATCAGTCTGATCCACGTCCTACACCTGTCCGAGTAGGGCGGAGGTGAGAGAGGCGAGGTCTTTACCCCGTCCCTGAACGCAGAGTGAGACGTCTCACTCGTGAAAACGACGCTCTCCAAGTCAAAGTCTGCTCCATTCAGATCCGTGGTAGTGAGATTTACTTCACCGCAGGGCAGACGGCGGCGCGCTCATCCGACATGTTCAGCCTCCTTCATCAGACGCTTACAGCTGCTACAGAAAGTCCCTGAGGGTGGGGGGTGTGTGTGTGTGTGTGTGTTGGTGATGAAGAGACGGGCTCTCTGCGCTCTTATTGACACCCAAAGGTCCTTGAAAAGTCATTGAGTGGGAAGCGTGAACACACACACACACACACACACACACACACACACATGGAGCAGAGGCTTCATTTCTCCTAGCTATTTTGCCAGATGGCAAAGTGTGTGTATACGTGTGTGTTTTCTGCATGAGAATGACAGAATATTAGGAGGGGAATGTGTGTATCTGTAATTTCCTGGTGACCATGCAGAAACAGCTCTCTCTCTCTCTCTCTCACACACACACACACACACACACACACACACACACACACACACACACACACACACACACACACACAGAGTTCTCTGACCACACAGAAGACTTTATTTTCGAGTACAACACTTTATTATCTTTATTAACAAGTGCGACTCCGATTCCGACAGGAGAGATATCTACGCGTATCTTCTTATGTGTGGCTGCGTCAAATAAACCCACATTTATTTTACTTCTATATGTTTATTTCTATATAAAAATACAGGTACATTAAAATGCTTGTAATTATAGCAGTGTGCACTTATCACAGCGTCACAGGAAACCGCTTCAGTGTGAAACTGCAGCAAACGTAATGGTAAGAAAACATGATGGAACAGTGCAGTGATGTGTTGATATTAAACATGGCCATGTGCACAGACACAGCGCTGAAGTGTAAACTAACCAGACTAACCAGTGCATTAACACACACACACACACACACACACACACACACACACACACACACACACACACACACACAATGAATGCACCTATAAACGCACGGTATAAGCCGAAGTGCAGACAAAAGCGTGTGAAGAAACAGGAACATGAAAAGGTCAGTTTGAATAATGATCATTTTCTCCTTAATGCTGATATTTGATGCTGACATTTTTTCGTCCAGACAGTCATCCAAATCTTTCACACATACATAGTTTTTACACTGCTGTTCCATGAGTTAAATTATTGAAGGATATGGTAATGAGGTGATTAGGTAGCTAGTTAATTAGGTAATTAGCTGAGAAGTTGTAAAATTAGGTGTGATGAAAGCAGAAATGAGTTGAAGGCTCCTGTTAATCGACACCCAGGCATAATTTCTTTCCCAACACTGTCATGAGCATGCTTTACATCATAAAAATGGTCAATTTGTGTTCCATCTGTGCTTTTAGAGGGCAATGACAGGCTGAAGACACGGTGTGTTAGTTTTTAACGAGCTCATGAGCTGTTTTCTATTCCAGGGAATTCACTAAGCAGAAATTCTCAGCTCAGACTCGACACACACACGACATGATATTTCTATTATCACTGTGTATAAGAAGCACTTTGATTTTAATATAGTATAATCATGAGCTAAGCATTAATTTGGATTAATCTGATAAAGACGTGCAGAAATTAAACATTTTAGGAAATGTTTATCTTGAATATTATGTGTAACCATTTTATTGTTATACAATTTTATTTAAATGCAAATGAATTAAACAAATATAATACTTAATTAATTATTATATTAATACATTAATTAATTGATGGATGCTAACTCCTATATTATTGCCTAGACTGACTGTTTTTTTTTTGTTTTTTGGAGAGACACCAGTTTTCCAAACGTGTCATTAATCAGTGTAATCAGCTGCACTCAGGCTTCAGTAAAGGCTTGTTAGAGAATAAATCTGATTTTATTATGTGAAATTATCACTTTATTAATGTGTAAAAGATCTGTAATTTGGGCCTGAGTCAACATTCACGCGTCGTATCTAACAGTAGGGGATTAAACTATTCAACACTATTCCAAAGACTTTCCTCTTTAGACAGTATTCACAATAAAACCTTTACTCTCTCTACACTCACTTTACATCAATTGCTTTTTGCATTACATCTTAAATATATCTGTATTATTATTTATGCATTAACATTTTTAATTGTCGTTTTTGTAACTGATTGCACTGTGTCTGTATAACTCCTCGGTTTCTTGAACCTATTACTGGTGCATGTTTTGTATGCTGTCTGAGATAAAATGTGAATAAATGAATAAATGTAAACGTATTTACATACAAACTCATTCCCTGTGAACCGTGGTCCTATTTATATGCATATAAAATCATAAATGTACATAATATGGGCATGTTAATAAACATTTATGGTTATTTATGGATAAGACTGAAAGCTTGTGCACACGGTCTTACACACATGGTTTTATAAATCTGATTATTTTTGTGCAAACTTTTAAGTCAAATCCATGAATTGTTTATGAATGAGGCCTGAAAAACTGAAGCCCGACACCACGGCCATCAACAAACATTACACATCTTTGGTAACTTCATAACCATGAATGAAGAACTGAATGAACAAATGAAGGAATGAAACACGTGTATTTGTATTTTAACACTATATATGGCACATAAAACAAATCAAATTAAAGGCTGATGATGGAGTGTTAAAGCAAAACTGAAATATTCCACTACTGCATTAATGAATAATATTCAGACATTCATCATGAGGTTCCTGTCTCATCAATCCCATTAAATAAATAAAATACTCCGAATGAATACATCATAAATATTTCACATATTCAAAGCGAATAAATATAAATAATACAGCGACAGTCATCTGCTTTCACACCTCATCAATAAATATAAAACACAACTTAAATAATAACACATGAAGGTCTTAAATAGAAAGATTTAGTCCAGTACCTGGCTTAAGCGTAGCGCTAAATTAACACCAAGTTCCAAACAAAGCTGAAGAGCAACAACCACAAGATATTCTCCACGTTCTCAAAAAATAAAAACTATATTCTTAAACATCCGAACATTTAGCTTTTCAGAGTCCTGCAACACTCAACAGAGAACGCAGGAACAATGCACAGACGTCTCGAGCAGGATCACAGATGATTATCGTTTGGACAGAAGGGGGCGCTGTGTTCCTCCTCAACGCTGGGTTTAGTATCTGCAGCAAGACAAAAATGAAACCCCTTCACTTAATGCTAATGTACAGACAGCTACAAAACACCTACACAAGCCCTTCATGACAACTACACTCTTAAAAAACTCTTAGGGGTCCCTCTGGGGGAACCCTTAAAGGTTCTATGTAGAACTCTACATGAGTGTTTTTCTATCAGAAAGGGTTTCAAGTTGATCAGAAGATGAACGACGTTTTCTCTGTACCTTTGTCTGGAGGCCCCATATGAATCCAGCATCTGGGTGCTCGCATGCTCCAGGTTCCAGCTGCACCTCTGCAGAACTTCCACACACTCGGGCCGAGTCTTCAGACCCAGACGGAACAGCTGCTCCACCTGTCCAACACACAAACAAACACAATGATGTTCGGCGATTGATTGTCAGGAACAGCGGTGACTGGTAACTAGTCAATGGAATAATGGTGTATCGTGTATATAGGCAGCAGCTATGATGCGAGCTGGAGAGCACCATATCGGGTGCAGGACAGTCTAGCAACAAATTCACTGCACCATTTGTAACTAATTCTAATCAAAATGTAGACTGTTAGTAACCCGTAACAACAGCAGCCATACTCCAGGCTACCTTGAGGTACTCAATAGCCTTCTGGATGTTCCAGCCATGACTCTGGAGCGCTATCTGACACTCCTCTACTGTCACTCCATGGACCGCCTCCTGTACCTGCAGACATATATACAAACCAATCAGCTTCCTTATACCTCACACACAGCCGGAATATGTTCTGGCTTGATGCTCTGAATGTACCTGTTTCACACTGCTGTAAGTGTTGAGCGTTGCCGAGCTCTGAGAGCTGGTGCTGCTGGGGTTGGAGGTGATATTGGGCTTGGTGATCTGCTGCTGCACCATGGGTCTAACGGTCGCCATGTTGGTCCGTCGTTCTTTGTTTTGCTCTGAATCTTTCACAGACTTGTCGTATCTGTCGAGATGCAACGGCCTCTCAGGAAGCAGGTAGTAGTGGGTGCTGCTGGCCTTGGTGGTGTCACTCACGACCGGCAGGTTGCAGGGGCTCTTGGCTCGAGTCTGGTCCACATTGGTGGAGGAAGTGGCATTCTGAGAATTGTAGTTGACTCTACTGGGGCTGAGCGTGAGCTTTGAAGGGGCAGTGGATGGAGCGTAGGAGTATGATGAAGGGGAGAGGCAGGATCCTAGAGAACCAACACAGCACAGAATTGGTCTCTGCTGAGTGGAGATCATGGGACTGGGTGATCGCGAGCTGGGCTGGGACATGGCGTGGTCTCTCGGAGGAATCTGAGGAGGCTGAGGTTTCTCCTCATCATCACCCAAAGAGGCAGAAAGCCTGGCGCGTGTCCGTCTGGAAGGCCGTGTTGGTGGGATAGGGATCCTGGGTGGGATCTGGGGCTTGTTCTCACAGGATGGCAGGATGATTTGGCGGTGTGGTAAGAGGGGTGACGAGGGCATCGATTGCGCCGCCGCTGGTACACGCAACTTCGCCATGACCTCCCTCTGCAATTCCTTGAAGATATCAGCCGACTGCGAAGTAGACCGGTTCTCCACAGCGGGTTTGGACGGAAGGAACAGATTGTCTTCCACTTTGCACTTGGGATCTAAATCTCCTTCAATAATATCGTAATTCTGCTGGTCTGGATTGTCAGTCTTCGCAGCGTTTATGGAGCTAACCTCTACGTCCTCCTGCTCCTCACTCTCTAAAGCCACCTCGTCATATGCAGGGAGAGAAGGCAGCGGCCGGGAGTCCCAGTCCACCACGGGGGTTGGGTGCAGAGGGTTCGGCAAACTGCGGTACGGGCTCGGTGGAGGACCAGAATCCAGGATGGAGGCTCCAGACGGAGCGGAGTTGGAGGCCGGAGTCTCTGTAATGGGGGAAGGCGAGGTGGAGCTGAAGCTATCGTCTCCAAAGTCGATGAGCGAGACCTCACTGAGGTGATCGGCCGGGTCCGAGTTCTCCCACGGACGAAGGCGTAGCCCGAGGTATGACGGTGCTTTCAGAGAGAACTTCTTCAATCCAGTGACTATCAGATCATCGTCATCACCATCATCATCATCGTCTATCACAGAGTCATAGAAAGGCTCTGAAAATGCAAAAGCAAACCGGAGCTGATGAGCAATGGAGGAACAGACTTACAGCTCAAAAAAATTCAAATGTTCATATTATTTATATATAAAAAGGCAAGAAATCCACAGTGTTAAAAAAAAGCCCCAGTTCTGTATGATCCTGGAGGCAAGAATGTTAAATGTAAACATATCAAAACACACTTCCTAAACTTTTGGCTAAATGGGTCTTGGCTATACCCTATACTCTACATAGTGAGCATATAAAGTGAACAGGAAGTCAAGTGTGTTAGAGGCTGAAATAAAACAAAAAAAAAACTTCTGCATAAAGACAAAGATGGCTGAGGTTCATGTGGATCTCAGGTCGCATAAGAAAATGTAAAATCGAGCTCCTGTGTTTTATACACAGTGAAAGAAGAAGAGAACGGAGATGGTTCTTACTCTTGAGAAGAATGGCCGGCTGAGGAGGACGAGGTGGAGGTTGCTCTGAGGAACCAGGGTGGAGAAAAGATGATCATATAGAAAAGAAATTAATTAACAAATCACTAATTAAGCATTCATTAACTAATTAATTCATTTCTAATTGATTAGACATTTCTAATGAACAATTAATTAGAAATTGATTAACAGATGCTTTATCAGAGATGGAGCAAATCAGTTAGAAAACTAAAAGGAAGGACATAATAACATTTAAAGGTAATGTTAAGGTTTGTTTTGTCTCTCACTTTTGGCTCGATTTGGTAATTTGGTGGGTCTGTCAGCATTCGGATCCATCCCAAGAACATCAGGGGGGTCCATGGGGTTCCCCAGGTATATACTACATACAGAAAGTAAGAGCACAGCCTGAAGATTTTAAACCTCCTAGAGTTTTACTAACGTTTATTTTTAACAGCCTCGTGAGTATGGAAGTGGGAATGCAATGCTACTCTGCCCTCTGGTGGTGACAAACAGAGCATTGTGTACAATTTTACAGTACATACAGAATGAAGAATCGCCAGTGTCAGAATAACCGAAAGCCTGGATTTCTTACTCATCGATTTTATCAGGAGCGCCCCAGCTGCGGTGAGGGTCGGTGTCTCCGTGGCCCGTGTGGATGAAGCTGTGTTTAAGAGGCCTGCTGATGTCATGGGCAGAAAGACCAGCTACAGACGTCACCACGTTCCTGGGGAACTGACCCACCTTCAGAGTTTGACGGTTCTGACCTCGCCACCAGTAGTTCTCCGCCCTGAACAGATTTGAGCCCAAATTCAAAATTTTAGATCATATTATGATCATCATGCATCAGGATATTTAGGTTCTCCAACAAAGTGCTAGTGCTGGATTTAAAAAGTTTTTTTATTTATTACTTTAATTAATTCTGTAATGGCCATCGCAAGACCTTTATTAAACTTTAATTAAATCACATAAATTAAGCAAAATTCCACTAACAGATCATTAGAGATTACTGGGCAACCAATCAGATTGTAGAATTAGGACCATTAAAATAATTGAACCTCATCTTAAATTGAATTATTTGTTTTTTGTGGTCACATGACCTGCCCTCGATGATAGTGATGACATCGTTGGTGTGGATCTTCAACTTGTCCGGTTCATCAAAGTCCTGCAGAGCTCTCATGTCCGTAGGCATCGTCTGCAGAGACAAAACAAAACAAAACAAAACATCATGCGTTTAAAATACGTTTACATGCACACCAATAATCCAAATTATTCAAGTGCTCATGTAAACCATGATATTATAATATAATATAATAACATACTGGATTTTCAGATTTCAATAAATCTGAGTAAAACACCTGGATTTATTAAAATATTCATCATCATCATCATCATATTATTATTATTCTTATTATCATTATTATTATTATTATTATTATTCTGTTTATCTGATATCTTTCTCTTTTTTAACACCTCATGTGCAATCATATCATAATAACTGCATTATATAAAACAATAAAGACTCGCAAAATATTTTAACCAACTTCATTAAAGCTGTTCAAGTGCGTTTTGTTAGAGCTTCCAGAGAACCCAAAAGCACACAACATGATGGATTAAAAATATAGATTGTGGACTTTTAAGAAAATAAAATGAATCCACTACTCGACGATAAACTAATTTGAACACTTACAAGCTACTGTAAAAGAGAAATCTGCACTATGAATCAGAGCCATGTCGAACTGGAGCTTTTCCTTTATCACATTAATTTCATACAAGAAAATGCACTGATGAAATTAGAGCTGAAATCTGATTGTAAACATTTCTAAACATTAACGGTCGAATCGAGCGACTCTCACCTCCACGAGGAAGTCTCTCAGAGCCACGAACGTCGGTCTGTCCTCGGGTTTGGGAGACCAGCTCTGCAGCATGACATTGTAGATATCCTGAGGACAGTCCTCGGGTTTAACCAGCCTCTCGCCTTCCTTATCGATCTTATGGAGGATCTGAGGAACAAAATTAGCACCAGAACTCACGTTAGTGTTAATGAGCTCCTCACGTAGAGATTTTCAGCTCTGACGGTAGCGCAGCCGCAAATCCCAGGTTTATATTCATGTGCTTGTTATTGTTTCTGTAGTAACAGCTCATGTTTCTGTAGTAATGCTCCACTAATAACAAACAGATTTAAAAAAAAATGTTCTTGAAGTAAGGAGATGTTTAATTAACATTTATGGAAGGAGTCTCCAGTGTCAGCGCTTTGTATAAGAGGAATAAAACACTTCGGGTGGTAACAGTAACCCTGCCCCATCAGTATTTTACTATAATTCCAACACTGTGTTTATTACTTATTGAAATACCGTCAGCTGCAGAACGAGGTAAGCGTGTACCTGGCTGCCATTGAGGCCGACCCATGGCTCCTGGCCGTGACTGAACATCTCCCACAGCGTCACACCAAACATCCAGGTATCGCTTGCATGAGAGAAGGTTCTGGTCTTCAGACTCTCTGGAGCACACCTGATAAAGCAATGAGAGAAATGACAAAAGAACGAGATAAAGAGCTATACAGAAACTCATCTCTCCAAAACTCCTCACCAGGCAAACGGAACCTTGTGGTGCTCCTGCATCACGTAATGGTCATCATTCTTGGGCAGCGCACGCATCAGGCCGAAGTCTCCGATCTTGACGAGGTCGTTGGAGGCGAGCAGGATGTTGCGAGCGGCAAGGTCTCGGTGGATGAAGCGGCGTGACTCGAGGTACGCCATTCCACACGCGATCTGCACGGTGTAGCGGCACAGCACCGAGATCAGGATGTGACCCTGCCGCTTTCTCAACCTGTCTAATAGAGAACCAAGAGGAGCCAGCTCCGTCACCTACACACACACACACACACACACACACACACACACACACACACACACAAACACAGAAGGTTCTGGATAAACACGACTTCATATAAAACTGAGCGTACACGCGTTCATGTTCTTCACGTCAGAGTTCAGAGTTCGGTCTTTGAGCCTCACCATCTTCATGGGGTGTGTGAGGATGACTCCGTACAGCCGGATGAGGTTCTGATGATTCAGGGAGTGCATGGCGTTCACTTCCTGTATGAAATCGTCCAGACCTTCCGTCTGATCCAGCAAATCCGTCTTCAGGCACTTCACAGCAACGTTCAGCTGTAATCACACACACACACACACACACACACACACACACACACACACACACACGTTATTATATAGTGTCTCATGTCTGCATTAAAGTGTGCACACAAAAATATCTCTGTGTGTGTGTGTGTGTGTGTGTGTGTGTGTGTGTGTGTGCGTGCGTGTGTGTATGTGTGTATGTGTGCGTGTGTGTGTGTGTGTGTGTATATCTCCCCTCACCACTCGTCCAGACGGAGCATGCCACTCCCCTCTCTTCACCACGCCGAACGATCCGTCTCCAAGTTTCTCCTGCAGCGTCAGGTCTCGGTCACTGATCAGACAGGTCAGAGCCGCCGGCTCGGATTCACCGTGAGCCTCGCCCGGAACGCTGCAAGGCGACGAATCCCGAAACGTCACCCCCGGCTGAGCCTCCGCGTCCGGTCTCTTACCTGTGAACACCTGCAGGGGGGCGGAGACTATACTTGGGACTCCACCCACCTTTACTTTACTTTTACCTCCAAATGTAAACCTTTGCACTCAGCTTTGTGTATTTTTCTGTGATGATGGTGATGATGATGATGACGATGATGGTGATGATGGTGATGATGATGATGATGATGTTGGTGATGGTGGTGGTGATGATGATGATGATGATGGTGATGGTGGTGATGATGGTGATGATGGTGATGATGATGATGGTGATGATGGTGATGATGATGATGATGATGGTGATGATGGTGATGATGATGATGATGTTGGTGATGGTGGTGATGATGATGATGATGATGATGATGATGGTCTGATCAGCATACCTTCATCCATGACTTGCGCTTACACATCGCTCTGCGTCTCTTCACTGCTTCCCACAGACGCCGCTGACCTTCACAACACCACAGAGAGAGAGAGAGAGAGAGAGAGAGAGAGAGAGAGCGAGAGAGAGCGAATCCTCTCACTTTATCATGAGCTAGTGTAAAGAAATTTAACTTCTGATCATCTGTAGCACGACGTTCCTGCTTTATTACATCTGTGCATTACACGTGAGCTCACACTGGACTCTCACTGTTATGTATATTTTATCTTTAACCTTCTTTTTTTTGTTTTTCAGACCGTTACAGCACCGCTCCT
Organism: Pangasius elongatus; assembly: GCA_033441825.1. Lineage (NCBI taxonomy): Eukaryota > Metazoa > Chordata > Actinopteri > Siluriformes > Pangasiidae > Pangasius > Pangasius elongatus. The sequence continues at coordinate 17,421,603 of JAKKZN010000022.1, read as the reverse complement.
CCCTTCATGTTTACAGTCTACTGTTATTTATCATTTCATATTATTTTATTTCGTAACTCCAACATAAACATGTTTCTTGATATTTTTGTGATTAGTGTCTGTACGTTTTCCTGTCACACAAAATCTCATTTTCAAACAGTAGATCGAGGGATCGTTCAGGATCTTCTCCTTTTCAGGACGAGTTTAAGACAGTTAAAATGACATTTCTAAAATTAAAAAAAAATGTCTAATTGTGATATGAGCGTCAGATCAGAGCCACCGTTCCAACTTACAGACGGATGAAAGCGAGAGTTTTGATTTCAGGAAGTATTCCCAGTAGCATGCAGTGTGATTAAAATAAAATAAAATAAAATAAAGAGATCAGTGGATGGATAGATAGAGGAATGTACTTTATTAACACCTGATGGGGAAAAATACAATAAAATTGATATGAATTCAATATTAAACATCAGAAATTAATTAAATACTCATCAATAACAGTAATTAAATTGCACTAAATTTAAAAGCTATAATATTAAGTCATTTTTCCCCTTTTCTTTTTTGCTTATCGATTATGTACACATTATATATTTATTTTATTTATTTATCCATACATATATACTGTAGTATACACATTATTTCTATGCAATCATTTAATTTCCGATTGGATAAAGTTTAATTTAAATAAAACAGTTAAACTGAAATGAATCATCAGAGAATCTGATTCGCTCTGATTCACATCTGATGCTGAATGATTCATGTTTGCTTGTTAAATCTGTGTGTGTTGGAGGCTGAGCACCTGTGAGTAGGAAGAGTGTGACGTGCGTGTGACGTGCGCGTGACGTGCGCGTGACGTGCGCCCACCCCGTGCCCACCTGGCCGCCCCATGCCGATCTTCTCAAGGTCTTCGGTCTTCACGTAGTCAAAGTGAGAGAGACGAGTGACGTTAAGCTCGTCTCGGATTCGCAGGAAATACTGCTGCAGCTGCACGTCTGTGAGCAGCTCCATGAGCCACTCCGTCCCTTCGTCTGTCTGCATATCTGCTCTAACCACACACACGCACACACACACACACGCACGCACGCACACACACACACACACACACACACACACACACACACACACACACACACACACACACACAGTACTGACAGCTCATGACTCACAGTGTCAATCCAAAACACACCAAACTGTTAGTAACAGACGCTCCACTGACAAAATGTAAAACTTTATTTATAATAGAATTTATTTTACCTTCATTTCAATTATTCATTTATAATAACTGTGTAAATATGGAAATAGACATGTTCAGGGCCTGGATTGTGTTTGTGTGAGCTGTAAAGATGGATGTCAGAAATTCAAAATACTAAATTATGTTTAATACAATATATTATAAATAATTATAGTATAATTAGTATAATATAATATAGCAATATCAGTTAAACTGACTTTATTTAACACTTATCGGATTTATTAGAATAAAAAATCATATCTATTGTAGTAGAGAGATTATATTCAGCATCTAAAATCTGTTTTTTTCTTTTCATCAACCCGTAAGATCTAATAAAGAACATAAAATTAAATCAGATTTTTTTTGGTTTATTTTTAGACTTAATCATTTATAAAGATTAAAAAAAAACATCTGAAAGAGACCTCAGAGCATCTCTACACCTTTATCATCATCATCATCATCATCATCATCATCATCAGAATTTAGAAATAAACATGCGTATGCAAAGCTTATGTGGAGTTAAATTTGTGACATCACAAGCTGAGCTCAAAGGTAGCCCCGCCCCCAAACTGCTGTATTCAGAAGGAATTAAAAAGGCTGATTTAAATGAATTTAGTTAATAAATTAGACCCAATCACTTACATCTACAGAACCAGAACCAGCATCCAGGTGGAGTTTAAACGTTTCAGCATCACGCTAGAGATAAAAGACGTTTAATAATATTTCAGCCTGCAGACAAACTCAAGCCTTCAGCTTCTCTCTCACGCTGATGCTGATCCGAGACACTCGATTCCTCTTTCATTCGATGCAGCGAAAAATAAACCGTGTGCTCCACATTCATCTCCCGTAAGACACGTCCTGGTTTCACAGTAAACCGCTGAGAACATGCCCACTCCAAAACACACCACAGAGACTTAAAGACACACACTGTTCCCATGGCAACGCCGCATCTTTCCTCAAATCATCCTCCATAAATCATCATCCATCCACTCAGTCCTTCTGTTTATCTGTTTCTTCCTCCATTCCTGCGTCTCGTGACACACTGATGAGTCGACTCGTTCGTTCTGGCTGAGTCACGGCAGGACGCGAGGCTCAGCGTCGACCTCCACGCGACTCGGATGCGACTCTGATGCGACTCTGATGCGACTCGGATGCGACTCGGATGCGACTCTGATGCGCTATTTATGGCTATGAGCATAACACTGAAATTCTAAACATAACCATAGATGATACTGAACACTGCATCCTCACACAGACAAACACACAAACACACAAACACACAAACACTCACACTCAGAGCATCCGGCTGGTCGTATACAGCATTACAGATTCATTAACATGCTTATCCCACAGCGCTGATGGGTTCTGCACTCTGATTGGTCAGAAGGTGTTGATTCATTTTCTATAACAGCGGCTCTGACAGTAGTGCAGGTTTATATTAACGCGCTCGTTCTAGTACGCTATCGTTTCTATAGTAACAGCTCATTCACAGGGACGTGTACGGCGAACGCTCCACATAAACGAATTACAAAACGCATGGAAGGAGTCTCCAGTGTCAGCGCTTTGTAACAGTCACAGAGGTAAAGCAGTAACTTTAAGCTTTCTGACATCTTCAGGACAGAGGAGAGTATGCTTTGTGATTAGCTGGAAGAGCGACTGGTGAGGGAACGACTGTTTATAGCTGCTATAACGTAAGCGACAACAGGAACTGACTCTTTTCACTGACATTAAATGTAAATATCAGCTCAGTGGTCCCTTTCCATTGACACACAGGGTAGAGGGGTGCCAATACTTTGTGCAGAACTACAGATGGTCTCCAGTCAGTAGCTGTACATCTACAAAACGAGCTGTACTCTAGGTGTACCTAATAAAGTGACCAATGATTGTACATACTTTTCTTCTTTTTTAAAGGCCATCATTTATCATAAACTGTTAAAGGCACTGAATATTCTGGATTTCAGCACATACACACACACACGCACACACACACACACACACGCACACACACACACACGTCTCAGGACATGTTGTAATAAATCTCTCCTGCATCTGAAACGCTTTCAGAGAGAAAGCCGCTTATAACGCGCTCATGTAGGAGTCATAAGCATGAAAAGGCATGAAGCTATGAACCAGAAGTGATGAGTCTGAATGATCTGTGTTTGCTTTAAGAATAATAACACACTGCTGCTGACAGTAACACACCGGATATCCGCTGCTAATGAGGCATCACTGGTGTGTGTGTGTGTGTGAGAATAACCTGTGAGTGTTCATGCACTTGTCATTGCAGTAATGATGCTGGTCTGAATCCGGTGTGATGATGAAACCTGACCTTCTGCACAACTCACCTGGAACGGATTCGGCACGCGCTCAGCTCATGTTCCTCAGGTCCCGTTAATTCCCGCAGTGGAGCCGCATTTCAGCTGCGTGCGGTCCTGCGTGTGTCGGAGGACTGCTCAGGATTATCCTGCTTTAATTGTACAGCATGTACACACACACACACACACACACACACACACACACACACACACACACACACACACACACACACACACACACACACGCAATCTTAAAGACACAGTGCACTTCATCTAGGTGTTGCCAAACCCGCAGATTTCACGCATACCCTGTGCTCATCATTAATAATTGGTATTATTGCACAGGATAGTCTGTTACTCAGCTATTCCCATATTCTCGCTTTTACTTAAACACTGTATAAAATCAGGATCGGTTGGAGATCGCTCGCTGCTGCTGCGGGTGAAGCCCCGTGGACGGCCTGAAGATCAGTGGGATTGCTGGAGATCGTGGCACTTGGGGGCCGTGGAGACGGCTCTACAGATAAAACTGAATTGAATGAAATAACATTAAAAGAGTTACACCACAGCGCAGGTGAATGCTCGAATCTGATTGGCCAGAAGGTGCGCATCACGGTTGTATAACAGCGACCCGGACAGCTGTTCCAGCTGTAACGAGCGGCAGGTTTCGATTAATGCGCTTGTTCTAATACGTTATCGTTTCCATAGTAACAGCTCAGACACAGCGACTCCTACGGCGGACGTTGCACATAATCTGAACCTAATAAACAGATTTATCTTCCATAATCGTTACTGTGGTGACTTTTGTTTGTTAGGAGCCGTTCATTGTGCCTGACATTCATGGAGTCTCCGGTTTCAGTGCTTCAGGGAGAGAGAGAGAGAGAGAGGGAGAGAGAGAGAGAGAGAGAGAGAGAGAGAGAGAGAGATGCCAGTTGTAACATAATGCTGTGCAGAGTGTGAGCAGGGACTGGTGAGGGAGTGTCTGTTTATCGCTGCTATAACGTAAGTGAGAAAAGGAACTGACTCGTCTCTCGGATGTTCCACATCATTAAACGTAACTCTAAACCGATCAAACGTGCGACGTGTCGTTCATTAATAAGTTAAACATTGCACTCGTCGCTGTGGTGTAAGTGGAATAAACACTTCAGCACGTGCTGTTAATCATAAATAATCCACAGCATGGATTCTGTGGCCACAGTAAAGGTACAGAAAGTAAAAATCTAGATTTACTTTTATTTATAAATGTCTGATGTGTCCATGAGCTGCTCCACTATTCTTTATTTACTGCAAACATGTGTAATACAGAATATTTAGGACTTTGTTGTTTTTATTAATTTAATTATAAATAAGTATGTATCAAATAACTGAATACATTCTGTACACATACTGCTTATTATTTATTATCATGATTAATATCAGTAGTAGTCTGTATTGTTTTTTAAAAATTCAGTTATTGAATAGTCAAGAATTAATATCATTAATTAAAATAAAAAAACAAACAAAAGCCAAAATAAGCATAAGAACACATTTATTGGACAGAAAATAACTCATTCAGAAAGATCAGACTAAACATTTCCAACTGATACACTCGCCAAAAAACAAAATAAAAGTTTCACCCATCAGCCTGCAGTGTTTCAGCCCCGAGAACCTTAAAGGTCAGAACCCTTTTAATAAGAGCAGAATTCACACCGGCTCAGTGACCAGAGTCACTAACGAGCTCAACTTGGACATCTTACATTTTAACAATCTGAATTTTTACATCAATCGACGTCGAGTGCGACGAAGCGCAACATTTAATCATTTCTGCCCTTTTTGGAAGCCAATTTATTTCGCTATTAAAAGCCACAGTGTGAAGAAATGACTAATATCTAATCAGAAACTTATAATGTACTCTCCAGATTAATTAAACTAACACATGCAAAGAAATTCTCAAAAATCTCCCTAGTACTGTTTACATTTATGGCATTTGGCAGACGCCCTTATCCAGAGCTGGTTCATGCGTTCAGAAACGTTTAAGCTGAGACAGAGAGAGCGAGAGCGAGATTGATTTGGTAAGAGTATCAGTTCTGACCAAAAGAACAAGCCACACCCCGTAAACCCTGCACAAACTCTTTCAGTAGATTTCTTCTCGATCACTGAAATGAAGAAGTGCTCTGTTAAGCGCGCTTTCACACCTGCAGCGTTTTGTTCTCCGTCTCATTCGTATGAACTCTGATGTAGTCAGAAAGTGATTCGATTCTGAATCGACTCGCCAGCAGGAAGTGAATCAAACAAGCCGTGTGTTTTGAGTTGCAGAATTATTTTTTTTTGTAAATTTTTTGCGAGCATCTAAACTGAACCAAAGGACGGAGCTGTAGTGCTGAAGAGATGCTCTGAAAATTTGGAGAAAATAAAATTTAAAAACATTTAAATCTAGTCTTTTATTTAATTATCGAATTATTTCATTAACGTGAAACCAAATCGCAAACGAATCAAATGAACCAATTTCACTCTGCTTCAGACTCGACACGCGGACTAACAGGCGTGAAAGCACACTTAAGAGACGCGCTGGAAACTAAAAGGCTTGGAAAGAAAAAAGAAAAGCACAGCCACTAAACACAAATATACATGTACACGTTTCTCCTGGTGGTCACTTGGGTCATAAACGATGAAACTGAAACCATTTAAACATTTATCAGTTCATTCTTTTTGGAGTCGTCTTAATTCAATCAAAAAAAATAATAATTGCATTTCATTTCAGAACGTTTCAGAAAGAAAAACCATGCTGACCAGCTGGAAAGTGCCACAGGAGAAACGCTGATATTTCTTTAGAGATCACACACACACACACACACACACACACACACACACACACACACACACACACACACACACCCGTCACCCGTAACGAAAGGAAAAAGGTCACACAAATACAGAACGTGAACATAAATATGTAAAAAACTATGGGAAACACTGTTCCCGATAATTGACTCCACCCTACAGTGAAATATGAGGGACACTGCCCCCGATAAATACACACCGGTAGACAAAAACTACCTTCACACAGTGCATTATGGAAGACACTGCTCCCGATAATGTTTCAGAATGAGAAATATGTTCCAAATAATACAAGCTTCGTCCCAGAAATCGCTACGCCTTTCTCCCGGAGAGGCATGTGCTGATGATTAAACAGACGAGGCGATAAAGCAGCGCAAAGCTGATCATTTTCCTTCAACGGCAGGATTCGAGTGATTTTTATTCCTCCGCCACTCTGTGCTGGGGGGTATTTTGTTGTCGCGCGTCCATCCTTGACTTTCGTTAGAGCGATATCTCAAGAGTGAGCGGTCGAACGTTTGTAGGATTTATACGGAATCATGATTGTAGCTCCCTTCCTGTTTGAAGGATATTTTAAGGGAATTTCAGGCGTACATTTCAGTAAGAGAAGGACCAGAATATTCTAGATCAGAACTGTCCGAGCTGCTGTTATAGAAAATTAATCAACGCCTTCTGCTCGATGATGGAGTATAAAATCACAATATTTTAGAATGATTTATTTTAGCTGAAAAGCTGTCAAGTTGAATCTGGATTAAAATCCGTGATCATATTTAATATTAAGATAAATCATAACACACGCCTCGAGTATTTCACCAAATCGCAAAATTTTGGAACAAACTGTTACGACAAAGTACATCAGCGAATATCCAGAGTGTTTGATTGTTAACACCAACGTTCGGATCCGTGGGCGAGTTCTTACAGGGTTTGGAAAAAGTCTGTTTCTGGTGACGGCTTGTTTGGAAACATTTATTCCTCAGAGCAGATGCTGCTTTTATAAACTGACAGTATAACCGTCACGATTATGGAAGGCACTGCTTCCGATAATGTAAAAAAAAAAATTACAAAAATCACATTTATAGTGAACACTGTCACTGATAAATAAATAATAACAGACAGACACATTTCTCAAAATCATAAATCACAAAAATGTTGACCCACAGCAGTGTTTTTCCCCCTGCGAGGGATTTCATTTAGAATCTCGTTCAAGTGCAAGTGAATGAAACAGAATTAAATTTCCGATTAGCTTCTTGATTCTGACCCGCGAGCGAGCCGTCGAGGGTTAAACCAAACCGCAGCGAGTCGGAACCGAGAAACAAGCGCACGGGCTGCGCAGTGTGCTTACAGCAGGTAACTTCTGCTGACTCATTTATAAATATCATCTTATATACCGTATTATTATTATTATTATTATTATCATCATCTGATTATACAACGACCGAAACGATACAGGATCATCAAGTAAAGACATTCAGCAGGATTCAGTAATAACGGAAATAAATTCATGACATGAAGGTTGGGCGATATGGCGACAGATATGATATCGCGATACTTGGAATCATTCACGATACGAGTAACCCAAAACAACAAAAAAAATTTGAGCAAAACTAAAAATTTTAAATAATTTAAAAAAAAAAAAAAAAAAAAGGAAAAATAAATATTAAACAATCAGGAAAAAAAAAAAGTCAAGGTTCAAATCCCCAAAAAATAAAAATAAAAATAAAAAAAATAAAAATCATGGTGGTGCCGTATTATCGAAAGTGAAAAAAAAAATTAAATAAAATAAAAAACTCAGGCTAACCGTTGTCTTGTTTCAGTGTTCCAGCAGCAGCTGATGATAAACTACGGGCTGTGAGGTATCTGTTGGATTATATATCGCAGTATCGCATTATATATCGCATCGCCATGACAACGCCATCAGCACTAAACGATTAACGAGTAAAGCTCCATGCAAATGTCGGGTAAACAATTGAATTAATCGCCTTTATAAGGTTAACATTAGCGCATTAGCGTAACCTGTGATAAAGATGTAGGCGCGGATCTGTTTTTTTTTTTTTTTTTTTTTTTAATTCACTTAATTATTGATTATTACTGAAACGTTCGGATCGGACCGGGCCTCGCACCGAGGCGCTGGTGATCAGATGAGGTTTTCCAGAGCCCAGACGTCTCCCGCTAGGTCGTTAGCGCAGCTCTGGATGGTCCAGGTGATGAGCGCAAACTGGTTACGGAACAGGTCGGCGTCGGAGCCCTCGGCCTGCAGGCTCAGGGAGCGGAGGTGCTCGAGCAGCGTGCTGACGCTGTACTCGCCCGAGCCAAAGATGATGTGACGGAACGGGACGTCTTTCGGGGAGACGTACGGAGACAGAAGGTTGTGCTCCACCTGCGGCGAGAAACACACGAGGCACTTACAACATCGCCAGAACACCAGATATTAACATTTACATTTATACTACTTCATACTGCACAACATCAGTGGAATGTTATAACTTGTTTTTTTTGTTTTGGGACGTACCGATGGCTACAGCCGGGTCGATACGATACGACAACATAACGCTATCGCAATATATTAACATCGTGACACTTTTCTCAGCTCCTCTGAGGAGTTAATAAGGTTACGTTTATTTCATTTTTCCTCCTTCTCTACGTTTAACACTTTATTAGTCGTCATTTACAAAAAAAAAAAAGTGTCAGGTATTAAAATATTAAAAAATACTTTTGCAATAAAGATGACTGGAGCGCCCCCTGGTGGCGCCGTCACTACCTGCCGCTAGGCTAAGCTAGCCGCTAAGACGTGCTACAGATCCACAGGTGCTGGCATGCGATTGGACGGTTATTTTTACCCGCATGATGCGGTCGTTGATGTTGCGGCACGTCTCTGCGTCGTCCAGGTCGCTGTTCCTAATCTCGCTGCGCAGGGCCGCAGTGGCGCGAGAGTACGAGCCTAGAGTGGAGGTCAGCCATCTGGCTTTTAGTGCTGTGGACGCGTTAGCACTGAGCGCTTCAACCTACGGAGAAAAAAAAAACACGACCCGAAGTGAGAAACAGCTTTTACACCTCACCGTGGAAACACACTACAGCGAGTAAAGATCGATAAAAAACAAACGTACGCGTCTGATCTCTTTTACGATCCCTCTCATGTTGGCACTGATGACGCTCGCGTACTCCTCGACGGCCAGATTGAGGATGTGATCGTGGACGAGCCGGAGCGCCATCTGCCCCGCCACCTGAGCCGCAGACACCGACACGTCCAGAAGCTTCTGCTCCGTCGCCGCGTTCAGGTTTTCTCTGGTGTCCAGAGCTGTTCCAGAATATTTATAGACCGAAGACTGGAGCAAGAGGGACATCAACATCAGATTAATGACACTGTACACAGAAATATTAACATTAACACATACCGTGTATATAATACTGCGTATACGTACAATAACTTCATTAACGCGTACAGAATAAATCTGAAATAAATCTGACACGGATACGCTACGTCCTTCATCTTTAAATCATACAACAACATGATCTGAAGGTGAAGGAAACAATCACATCGCACAAAATATCACAAAGTGTACAGTTCTGCATTTTAAACAACAACAAAAATCTACGATATTTTAACGTCTAAGAAAATAACTAACAAATGAAGGAAGGAAAAAAATAATTCTAACTTCTAAAAATAAATCTAAACTTTCTTGCGGTTTAGGCGTGAGATTCACCGTAATGCTGTTCGTTTTATATAAATTAGCTTTAAAAATTTAAATTAAATATTTTTAAATGTTTTTTGCTTTTACTGTATTTCAAATGCATTTTTAAATAAAATTGTTTACTCAAAACTAATAAAAAAACACAAAAGGGTGAGTTTTTAAAATGTTCATTATAAAGCATTTAAAAAAATAACATTTACTCTCTGGTTTAAATACATGTTAAAAAATACAATTAAATAAAATTAAATATAGAATTTTTAATATTTATTAGTTAAATGTGTTGAGAATATTTTTATTAATTTTGCACGAGGGGGAAAAATTTTTTAATTTTACCGACAGCTAATGAATCAAAATGTATTTAAGAATTTTAGACGCAACGTGCGAATTATTATTATTAACGTTATTGTTCCATGGTGATAGAGGAATAAATAATGAAAGACAGACTCACGCCGTCCGAGACGAAGCGGAAGGAGACGGAGGGAATTCCGGAGAAGGTCAGGAAAGGGTAAGCGCCGTCCTCCATCCTCATGGCCTCCAGACTGAGGGCAGAACATTCAGAAGCTCAATTTCAGAACAAAAACATTCGACTGCAGAGGTTTAGTTTGTTTTTAATTTCGTTTCACTATAAAGTCCGTTTATTCTCTAGCTTGTTTTGTTGCAGTATAAATGATGTTTGTTAAAAGAAGCTGCTCGGCGTTTGGAGAACACGGCGCTGTAGAACGTTCCGGAGCGCGCACTCACACTGATTCGTCCCATCCTGAGGCGGCGAAGTCCTGAGAGATGGACATCTGCGGGGACCGAGGACTCGGCACCTTTACAGGAGATCAGCAGAGCTCAGGTCAGAGACACGCGGGGAGGGGCGCCAATACTTACAAGCAGGAGGCGTAAATTCATACCTCATTCATTGTGTTCTTCAGGAGTCTGTATAACAGCGGACTGGAGGAGGCTTTGAACTGCTTTACACCTGCACACACACACACACACACACACACACACACACAGAAATGAGCTCAGATTTCCTCTCTCTCACACACACACACACCTATACACTCCTACACACACACGTTTCAACACAGGAACAGTTTCCTGATTGACAGCTTATTGAGCTTGAACCTGAAGTAACAGTCAGTAAGCTGTAGAGCAGGAAGTTACTCCACTGTTAAAAGGGGTGCGTGTGTGTGTGTGTGTGTGTGTGTGTGTGTGTGTGCGTGTGCATGCATGCGTGTGCGTGCGTGCGCGTGTGTGTGCATGTGGTGCTGAGCAGCGTACCGGACACGGTGGCGTCCAGGCTGATGTAGGTGAAGGCTCTGAGGTTCAGAGAGGCGAGATAACCCTGAGGGAGAGAAACACAGGACTTTACTGCTGCGCTGCGTAACGAGCTGCGTAACGAGCTGCGTAACGCTGACGAGATGTTTACGATATTTCGGTAAAGTCGGACTTCGCACTGACCTCGAGCCACTCTGTGGAACCGACGCTGCCGAAATCTCCGGCACTCCAGCTGGCGAACACGATGCTCCTCCTCGGCTTAAATCCATCTGCAGGAAACGAGCACAGGGTTTACGCTACTTTACAGCAGGTTAGCCCCGCCCACTCTCTTTAGCGTCAAGTCACTCTCAAGCAGCTTAGTCCCGCCTGCTTTTTTTAAACCGCACATTAGTCCCGCCCACTCACTTTACCACACATTAGCCCCGCCCACTCACTTTACCACACATTAGCCCCGCCCACTCACTTTACCGCACATTAGCTGCGCCCATCCACTTTAGGTTAAAAATGTAAAATATATAAAATGTAAAATAACACATTCTTGATCCTCTAATGTTAGACACTGACGTTTCAAACTATTTATTTATAGAATTATTCCTTATAATAATGTTCTCAGCCCCGCCCCTTTCCACCTAAGCTTCTGCTATTTTTTTTAACGTAATTTATTGTTTGTATGTGCAATCTGAAATCGAATCACGTCAAACGGATTCCAAACCACGGATCCGATCCCCTCCCGATCCGATCCCCTCCCGATCCGATCCCCTCCCGGTCCGATCCCCTCCCGGTCCTCTTTACCTCTCTTCATGTCGGTGATGGCCCTGGCGAGCTCCAGCAGCAGGGACGTGCCGACGGTGGACTTGGCGAACCCGTGGCTGAAGGCGTCTCTCTGAGCGCCGAGCACCACGTAGCGATCTGCAGAAACAAACACACTGAGTTCACACCGAACGCCGCCGCGCCCGTGAGCGTGGAGTTCAGGAGCGTGCTCCACCTCCTCACCTGGATCCAAGAAGCCCTTAATGACTCCAAAGACGTTAGAAATCCTGGTATTGGCGAGGGTGTTATTAACCGTCACGGTGACGCTCGTCTCTCCTCCCAGCGTGTACTTCACGGCGCCCGGCAGCGTCCCTCTGAAATCCTCGGGCGCGTCCTTTCCTCCCATCCTCCTGCGATTCACAAAGCACTTAGCCTTAAACATCAAGCTAACATTAAATACTAAGCACTTCCTGTAAATCTTAGATGCAGAATTATTGGCACCCTGGTCGAGTCTCCCATGTTTCCCATCAGATACCTGTGAGAGTGGGCGGAGTTTGGGGCGGAGACTAGCGATGGGCTTTAATGACGATAAATAAAATACTCCTGCAATTCTGCAGTGTTTACAACTTCACTTTTTTTCCCTTTGTTAATTTTAACAGCTCACTTGGATTTAGTTTTTAGTTACGAACATTTATTCCGTCAGTTATTAAATTACAAAGATTAATCTAACTTTGTCCTAAATTGTGAAAATTTGGTCTCAATTTTATTTGCTGAGGAATAAATATGAATTATCATCATCATTATTTTATCGTGGAAAAAATAAAGTTATTTAATGAAGCGTCTCGGTGTGAAACGTACTGATGGATTTTGCGAGCCGTTTCCGCGGTGATGGTCTGAGCCAGGATCTCGGGGAGACCGGAGGATTTAGAAGGAGAAAACTGGGTGTGGCTGAAGGAAGGAAACCCCGGAGTGTACGGATCTCCAGTTCCGAGGTGAACCTGCGTTTAAAGACAAGCGGAGACGAAATAAATGAAGAGAAAAGGAAGAGAGCGAGACGTGAAGGTGGCGAGAGATCACCTGGAGATCACGCTCACCTGGCCGTAGAGCTCAGTGTTGAGTTGGCGCTCATCGCTCGTCTCCCGATAGATCAGAACCGCAGCGAGACCGAACCGGGCAGCGCTCGCGACCTGGACCGCAACGAGACAGAAGCGGTCAGGACCACGAGGAGAAGGCGGAGGAACCGAGCTTTCACGGCTCCGTTAGAGAGATCTGACGTACGTACCTTCTCCGCCAGGCTCAGTTCTCCATCTCTCACCAGAGCGATGTTCTCCTTCAGGTTCACTCCCTCATTCAGAAGGTTCTCCAGATCTTCTCTTCGGCCGTAGTTAGCGTACACCACCTTCCCCTGCGAGAACATCGGGGAAGTGAGTTACAAACGAAGAAAAACCAACCGAGCAAATAAACCATCAGGGACTTCTGCATCAGTTCCAGTGACCTGGACCATGAATTAATTACGCAGAGATTCAGAGTTCTGATTTCTGCAGCTTTTATTATCTTATCTTAAATTAATAAATTATTTATTAATTTATCACTCAAATTTAGATATCTGAAGGCAAAACAATCCACAATCCAACTTCTAAGATCCAACGTTTTACTTTTAGTCGCCTAAAAGTGCTATTCAAGCTCATTAAACACACCCGGATCGTTCTGACCGTTATTACGAGCGCTTGCTGTAGGGGGCGTGGCTTCATCCTAGTTTGCATTAATGGTCACATGATCATGACACGCCTAGGAACACGATACATTTATCTATAAACCTGGAGAGTCTTTAGACGGAAGAAAAAGCGCTAAACGTTGATATTTTGTGCTTTCTGTAAAAGTCTGATGAAACGCTATCTTGCTAGGAAGAATAAGTTTTGGCACCCACCTGTTTGGTTCCCCGTGCGCTGTACGCTAAATACCCGCTTGGGCGTCCTACCACCTCGGACCCGATGGACACTTTGTTCTCCCTGTTCATGAACGAGACGCCACATGAGCGATAAACACAGACGACTCGACACACAAAACACCAGAAACCAGCACTCACCTGGACGGCGCCTGCAGCGTCACGTAGTGCTCGTCCAGCCACGGGTCCATCCCGAGACTGCTGAACTTCTCCAGCACCTTCTGACTCAGGACGCGGTCTCCAGCGCCGCCGGCCTGATGGTCCGCAGAGGAGAACTCTCTGCAGGAGGAGGAGCAGAAGCGCAGCAGTTACAGCCGCGCCCATCAAACAAACGCTCAAAAGACTCGGTATGCTGCGCCAAGTTACACGACGTGTACGAGGTTTATTTCACAAAACAACAAATTAAAGGACCATCAGAGAAAACAGCGACTCGACGACGTCCTTTTTAACGAAATGATAGCAGTTGAAAATGAAAGGCTGCTTTTATTACTTTGCAACTTTTTTTTCACTTCGTATGTTCGCAAACACTTCGCACCTTTGCAGTTCGTATCTCTGCGGCTACGTCGCGTCTCTGCCACAGCGTACTGCGGACAAACGTAGAAACGTGCCGACTCTGACCCCACCCCCGACTGTCTCCGCAAACGTTACAGCGATTTGCACTCTTCCAGCGTAAGAATGTTTTTCAAAAAAGCTGAAAATGAACTAATTAAGAAACTCTAATATACTCCGGTGTTCTGCAGTGACTGGAGTCTGCACTTGATCTCAAACAGCTGCACAGATTGTTGGATATTAAAAATAAATAAGTGATATTTACTGTAAGGTTTTGTCCAAGGCTGTAGTTGTGAGTTTTTCTCTCAGCGCCTTCTTGATGCTGCTCCAGTCCGCAAAGCTCTCCTCGGGTTCGCTGTTGTCCAGTACAGACTGCGGCTCGTCGTCATCGTCGTCTTTGGCGAGCGCGGCACTGCTGCTTACAATCCCCGACGTCACCGTGGAGACCGTAGTGTTCCCTTTGTCGTCTTTGGCGAGCGCGGCACTGCTGCTTGCCGCAGAGACCGTAGTGTTCACGCTGACACCAGGCTTACCGTGCGTCACATAGCCAATAAGGTAACCTGAAACGCACAAAAATAAAATTTAAATAAAATACCTGAGTGCCAGACATGCTTAAAAAGTACGAATTTTGTGTTAGGTAACGCAGTAAATAAGCGTTAGTTAAAGTAAACGTAAAGCCTTAACATTTAATCTACTGATAATTCCGCAGACAGATGCGTTTGTTATCGAGGAACCGGGTCACGGCACCACACAGAACCTCACCAGCGATAAAGAAGAAGATAACGATGACGGCAATCTTCGCCACGTCGTTCCACTTCCTGCTGGAGTTCCGCCGTGTCTGAGCGAAAGATCCGCCCGCTTCCTCTCCTCCGTCAGCCGAGGACTTCAGCTCCACCGAGATCTCGTTACCGTCGTCTATCTGATCCTGATCCTGGGCCAGATCCCTGTACACCCCGGATCCCTTACGGAACTGATTCCACACACAGAACCATCAACAATTCATATTTAAAATAAACAAATTAATAAATAAATCACAGAAGCACATTTTTATGGCTTTTCCTTTAAAACAGAACTGCTTCCTGTCAGAAAATCCGCACTTACGATGTTCGCAAACCTCACGTTCGCCTGATTCACGCATCCTGCCATGACGGATCTGCAGAAGAAGAAGATTCTTTATGAAATAAAAGATGAATTCACTGCACAACAGCGTGAGAGAGTACGGTTCGTTCTGAGAATCAGCCTCTTCTGCGCTGGCGTTATATCCACGTCCGACACGGGCCAAGGCCACGCGCTTAATCTTTAACTTATCGATCCAAATAAATAAATCAATTAAAAAAAAAAACAACAAAAAAAAACGCTGATTCAGAGCTGACTGCAGACGAAAAAAAAATTAAATCAAGAATGAGATCAACTTCCAGCACTGATACAACAAAATAAAATAAAATAATAAAACAAAATAAAATAATAAAATAAAGAAAGGAACGAATGATCCAGAGCCAGCTGTAGACATGACCAAGATTAAAAGAAATAAAAATAATCAACTCTCAGCTCAGATATAGAGATTAAATAAATAAAATGATATCAAGAATAAAAATTAAACAAATAAACAAACTAAACGAATAAATAACAGTAATAATAAACACTGACTCGGGGCCAGGGGTACACGCGCTCAAGTGGGGAGGGAAAAAAAAACAGCTCGTGTATCAACGAAAGAAAAAAAGAAATAAAATAAGAATAAATTTATACATTTTTAAAAACTGTTTATATAAAACATCACTGGAACACGGCGGCGCTTCATAAACACGCGCCAGAGCCTTCCTGGAACCCGAGCACAACTTTACTGTCATGTGTGAGTGTGTGTGTGTGTGTGTGTGTGAGTGTGTATACAGTGTGAATTAGTGTGTATGTGTATATACAGTGTGTGTGTGTGTGTGTATACAGTGTGTGTGTGTATACAGTGTATGTAGTTGTGTGTGTGTGTAGTTGTGTGTGTGTGTAGTGTGTGTGTGTAGTTGTGTGTGTGTGTGTAGTTGTGTGTGTGTGTGTAGTGTGTGTGTGTGTGTGTGTGTGTGTGTGTGTGTGTGTGTAGAGATGGAAGACTTCCTTGTAACCTGTTCAGTAACCTGACTGCAGTCCGGACACCTTGTAACTGAAATCATTTCAGCATCGTTTCCTCTTCAACATTTCACAAACCTAAAAACCTCAAAAAAAAAAAAAAACCCTGAAAGCACTAAGAGTTTTAGAGGAAGAGGAAAACGACTCGCGCAGATGTTTCCTCACAACACCGCAAAAAGAGCGCGAAACCTCTAACGGTCACTTCCTCACTCACTGCAGCTGCAGACCTCGTTAATGAGTTTCCTCACTCGCTGACTTTAACGACTCATCTCTGCCTTTACTGACTCATCTCTGACTTTAGCGACTCATCTCTGACTTTAGCGACTCATCTCTGACTTTAGCGACTCATCTCTGACTTCAACGACTCATCTCTGACTTTAGCGACTCATCTCTGACTTCAACGACTCATCTCTGACTTTAGCGACTCAT
The DNA here is from genome assembly GCA_033441825.1 of Pangasius elongatus. Classification (NCBI taxonomy): domain Eukaryota; kingdom Metazoa; phylum Chordata; class Actinopteri; order Siluriformes; family Pangasiidae; genus Pangasius; species Pangasius elongatus. The sequence continues at coordinate 17,404,524 of JAKKZN010000022.1, read as the reverse complement.
CTCTGACTTTAGCGACTCATCTCTGACTTTACTGACTCATCTCTGACTTTAGCGACTCATCTCTGACTTTAACGACTCATCTCTGACTTTAGCGACTCATCTCTGACTTTAACGACTCCCTCACTAACTCAGTAAAGCCTTACAGTCAGCATCAGCGTTATAAATGACAGAGAAACAGTGGTCGAATGCATTCGGGGATTCACAGACCGCTCACTTCAGAAGCGAGACGGCGCCTCACTCGTGTTTCGGAGAAAAGCCACGCGCTCGTTATCTGACAGTTAAACGTTACAGCGATTTCTATCTCATGAGATAAACTTCAGAAGGCTCACGCCGATTTCCTCTCGTTGAACTCACAACATCCTCGTACTTTATGAAATACGACACACAACTCAATTCCCGAAAAAGCCCTGATTCAGAGTTAGTAAAATAAATAAATAAATAAAGATTTACGAGACGAGAGATAAGAGCGAGGCGCCAGACTGAGCGCGACTTCAGGGTCACGCCGTTACGCAAACCAGAGCTCGTGCTGTAAACACCGAAGATACGCCAACAACACTGCAGGAGCGATAGAAAATAATAAACACACACAATAACAACAACAACAACAACAACAATAATAATAATAATAATACAGTGATTCAGAGTTAGATGTAAACTATCTTTAAAAAACACTGCAGAATTTATAACAAATAAATAAATCCAACAAATAAATAAATAAACAGCTATTCAGGGACACCTATAAAAAATATATACACTACAGAAATTATATAATAATAATAATAATAATAACTGATTTAATTCTCTGCCAAAAAAGAAAAAAATCTCCTGGCCCTGTTTCTGAGATTTACACAAAAAAAGGAAAAAAGAAGAAGTGGAGGCCATGCTGAGATAAGAGCGAGGCGCCAGACTGAGCGCGGCTCCGTTACGCAAATCAGAGCTCGTGCTGTAAACACCGCAGGTTAACCTTAAACTACTAACTAACTAACTAACTAACAAACAAACAAACAAAAAGCTCAGTTTAAAAGCATAAAGTGATAAAAAACCTGATCATTTCACATCCCCAGGGAAAAGATCAACACTTCCATTTCATTAAATCTAATTAAATTATTATTAAAATTATTGCACTGAAAAATGAATAAAAAAAACAAATTTAAATATTTAATATTAATGTTGATTAAACTGTTAAACAATTATCCACACTAATCTTTAGCTTTAACACAATCAATATTTTAACCTGAAGTCAGCAAATATTCATTATGTTAAGGGTGCCAATAATTTTAAAACCACCTTAAATTTAAACATTTAAAGAAATAAATAGTTTAAATATTTATTAATTATTCGTGCTTTGTCCTGAAGGGTGCCAATAATTTTGCTGCAGATGACAATGTAAGAGTAAATAATAATAATAATAATAATAATAATAATAATTCTTCTTGTCCTGTTTTATGTCTCAAATGATCAGAGTTTTATATTAAATTACATATTTTTATCTAAAACTTCCGCCTTTTACTGGTGGCGCGTGCACGACAGGAAGCTGGGTTCACTTCCGGGTGTAAGCACACGTAAAGGTCATTTAAATTAGGACAAAAGAGGACAAAAAATAAAAATAATTTAAAAAACGGCAACTGACCAAGTACACTTTATTCATCAATAATTAAAGCACGGAAATAAATCAGAATAAACTTCTGAGCTAATTTAAATATAAACATAAATATAAATATAAATATATGCAAATATTACAACTCAGCAGACAGAAGCTTTCATACTTTTACTTTAAAAAGTCTTATTTATACATTTATATTTTTTCATTTATATTATATCTACCTACACAGACCTGGTTAAGATTAGCCAGCTAGTTAGCTGACTGGTTACTGTTAGCATTTTCACTGAATGAATCTGACACTGGCACAAAATGGCTGAAATGTCAGTGTAATGCTGCAGCTTAGAGAACAGGAATCCGTTTTTAATCATCGCTACATTCATTATATTTTTAAAACCGTAAAGTTTCTCACCTTTTAATCTGAAATCGGTACAGAAGCCTGAAGCAGCAGCTGCGCTCGCGCCCGAACACGCGGTCTCTGACTGATTCCGGTCCACGAGTCATTTACGAATGAACCGAATCTTAGAGTCGACTCGCATATTTACATACAACTGTATTCTCTCACCTGTTCCTGTGTGCTCTTTCTCTCTTTCTCTTGTCTACTCCTTTACATTAGTATATATCTTTCTTTTTTCTTTCTCGTCATTTTTCAATTCTTCCTTTATTCTGCGTTGTTTCTCTTCCTTGTCTATTCCTTTATCCTTCATTTTCACTTCTTCTTTTCTTACTATACTCTCACGTTTTTCAGCTGTTACTTTCAACTCCTTTCTTTCTCTCTTTCTTTCTTTCCCATTCTCTCACTTTTTTCAGTTCATGCTTTTAATTTCTTTCTTGTCTATTCCTTTATATCCTGCATTTTCACTTCTTCATTCCATTGTTTATCTTCTTGCTTACTCTCACTTTTTTCAGTTGTTACTCTCAATCACACTCTTTCATTCCTTCTTTTTTCCCCGTGATGATGTAAGCAATCTCGTTACTCACTGTAATGGAGGACTGACCCAAAAGCAGGACCAGCTGAAACCCCCACATGATGCTACCTGAGGGACAGGGCCTGGAGAAGTGGGGCTCGGCCCTGGGGAGCAAACTGAGGGAAGATCATCTCCAAAGAGGAGCTACCAACCCACACAATCAAAGAACTGAGAGCGGGCCTAGACAAAGAGGGTGGAGAAGAGAAATCAGGATAACAAAAGGTCTGGAAGGACTGACTTCCTGGAGGGAGGAAGTGTGGAAGGAAATACATTGTTGTTGTTGTTGTTCTTTCGGCTGCTCCTGTTAGGCGTCTCCACAGCAGATCATCGGTTAGATTTGGCGGTTTTTACACCAGGCTTGGGACCGGCAGTGGAAGTGCACTGTCTTGCGCAATCCCAGTGGCTGGTGCTGGTTCCCTGGGCGGGAATTGACCCCGGGCCGCGGAGGTGAGAGCCCTCTGCTGGAGGGAAATAAGTAAACTCAGGTTGTTTTTTGTTTTAAAGCGAGGACCTGGAGAAAGCCAGACAAACCCTGAGAGATCTTAGCTCCAAGAGGTTTGATCTGAGACCCACACACAGAGAGAGAGAGAAACTAAAGCATTATTTACCAAATGACCAGCTCAGTGTTTGTACAGCGCTCCACAAGGAGAACTCAGGTCTGAGAGTTTGAGGAACCTTTAAACAGCCCAGTCTCCATCTTTAAGATCCAACATTCAGGAGTTTATTGTCATATGTGCAGGAAACTGTGTGTTACACAGCATGAGGAGGGCGAATATATCTATATTCATCTATCTATCTATCTATGTGCAATGTAAACAAAGGACATCCATGTGCAAGAAAAAGTGTACACTCATTAGGTTATGTAAAGTTATTAAAGCTTTACAACATTTTATTGTCTTTATTAAACCTGAGTTTATTCATTACACACTTTCAGCTGCACTTAATAAAACAGCCATCACTGACCCAGTGCTTGGGAGCCGAAAGAGTCGACTCTTCTTGGTAATCTGACTGGTTACCCGATCCGCGTCACCTGGACGATCTGCGCATGCGCGCAATGAACATTGCGTTTCTTTTGCATTAAACAGCCGAGAAAGCAATAAACTACTGCTATTAGCCAATTTTGGAAAAAAGAAAAAAGATCATCCTTGTTATTCCAACTAAAATGATGATCATAGATCAGAACCAAATCATTTGTTTATTGAAACTGGAGAAATGAATTTGTTGTAAATGTTGTAAAAGTATTTTTCAGTGAGGCGAGGATTCCTCTCTCTCTCTCTCTCTCTCTCTCTCTCTCTCTCTGTCGAGCTACACATGCTACTTCTGAGATGCCAGTGATCCTGACCC
>JAKKZN010000022.1:17375517-17387086 GCA_033441825.1 Pangasius elongatus | reverse complement strand
GCTTTTCTCACAATTGATGCAACAACTGCAGCACCACCTGCTGGACATTTCTTGCAACTGCAAGTCAACTTAACTGAGCTAATGGTCCAAAGAGTCCAGTTTTTTATTTTATCATTTTTATTATTATTATTAATTTCAAAATACATAAACTGAGCTCCTAGCTCCTTACCGCTCCTCCTGAGATATGAAAAAAAATCTCCAAAAGAATAGTTATGTAAAAACTACTATACATTTTGATTCAGAAATAAACCGATACATCAGCATTAACTTCACTATTCGTACTTGTCGTATATTATCATAAGCCGACACTGCGATGGGTTTAATCCAACATGCACTACACACTGAGGTCTAAATCACTCGTATCACTATTCGCATGGTGCAGTGGGTAAATAATCTCATTTACACACACAGGCCACAGCGTGAGCTTCAGGTTTCTCACCTCAGCCTCATGTACTGCAGGTCGTCTTTGGTGACGTCGTTGAGAACATCGTTTAATGTGTAATCCTCTGATATGAACTGATCAGAAACACAGTGTGACACACACACACACACACACACACACACACACACACACACACACACACAGACATTAATTAATTAATTATGGTGAGTAATGGTAAAGTGTGACACTTAATTTTGAATCTCTGTACCTCAACCTGTAATTACTTCACTGATTTAATTTTGGGGAGTAAAGGGTTAAATCAATCATCAAGCGCTGTCTGTGATGTCACTTCCTGGGGAATGGAATATTTCATTTCAAAACTAGAATCGTGTGGATCGATGGTAAGTGAAATCACAGCCATATGATGATCACGTTAAGGATATAAAAAAGTAAAACCTGATTAAAGGTTTGTAAATGTTACACATCCAGCAGTGCAAAGTGCAGCAGCTAACCTAAACATTTATTTCAGATATTTTTGACTGGGAGCATTTTTTCTTCCAATCATGTCATCTAAAGGGGGTTTATAGGTGAATAACCTTCTTAAAAATTAAACATCAGGACCCGTATTCACGAAGCTGCTCAGAGTTCGCTCACAGAGCTCCTGTCTGAGCCTGAACAGTCCTCGCTGCGAGTCCTAGACTAAAAGTGATTTAGGAAACTCCTCAGAGCGACTGTGAGTGAGGAAAGTACAAAACCCTGTATCTTAGTGAGGAGGTGTGGTCGACCCCGTTGCTAGGGACGACGCAGCAATTCAAGGACTGTGATTGGTTGATAAAAAACTCTCTGTAAAGGTCTTAAAATGCGCTCTTTGTGAGAATAGAGTATATGATAATAGAATGGACAGAGAAATCATAAAATGTTTGTATTAAGAAATTGTATAATCATGAATACAGGCCACTTTATGCAAAGTTTCTGTTATAGGCTAAATATCTTAAAGTTCATTAAACAGCCAAATGTTGAAAATGTGTCTACTTTTGAAGCAGCCAGTTTCCACGCAGTAGTTACTATATTTAAGTTCTTACATTTATTTACCAAACTGAGTTTATTACTAATCCATTTAAGATTGATGTGAGCAAAATGGCTCAGCTTTTACCAGTTTACACGGCTGCAGGACCTTTTACCAGTTTACACGGCTGCAGGACCTTTTACCAGTTTACACGCCTGCAGGACCTTTTACCGGTTTACACGGCTGCAGACGGTGTGTTTAAGCTGCACTTTTGGACGGTATGAAGCCAACAATCCAAGAGAGATTGAAAGAAGTAAAAGAACAAGAAAAGCAAACCGGACAGAAGAGCAGTGTTTGGAGATTATTTCTTCTTTCCGCCATTTTGTCCTCTGCTATAGAAACTCTTAAGCCTCTTAAAAGTCCTCCTCTCTACTCTTAACCATTTTAGGAGCTGTTTTTAGGGCTGAGATGTTTCGTGAATCATTTTTATCTTTACTAAGATTCAGTCCTAAATTTAAGGGGTAATTCTAAGAAAACGTCATAATTCTAAGAATGTTTTAGCATTTCGTCACTAGGAGCAGCTTTTAGGCTCAGGACGCTTTGTGAATACGGGCCGTGGAGTTTAACATAAAGATTATCTAGCACAGAGTACTGGATATATTCCTCTTATTGTCATCATGTGTTTAAGAAGTTTAAGAAGTGAAGCTGCGTGAGGATGAGTGGAGCTGCGGAAGGCTGCGGGAGGAGAGAGGAGTAACACCAGAAAAGCCTGGCGTAGAGCATCACCTTGTCGATGGTCTCTGAATCGGCGCCCTGCTGCTTCAGCCAGTCCGTCAGCTCCTTATCTGCTGCCGGCTCTGCTGCCATGTGGAAGATGGAGGGAGGAGGAGTTTCTACTGAGAGGATGCCGTTATCTGAAAAGAAAAATCGATTCCAACAAAGTGTATCTGAAGTGCAGTGCAAAAAAAAACAAAAAAACATCATCATTATAGTCACTAATCGTTGCTGTTTCATTAACTGGTCTGTTGAGTGCAGAAGTTTGCACCCCCAATCCTATCAGAACATGTTAATAATGCGGTATAACACACTCATAGCTGCAGGCTGGTTTTTCAGTCTGAAGAGCTCCAGGTCGTGCGCCCTCTGCTGGAGAGTCTGCCTCAGGACCTGCTGGTACTCCTTCTCCTTCTGCACCAGTTCCTCCAGGAGCCTGCGTGATGAGACGAGGAAAACAGTGCATTTGAGAACTTTATTAAAAACCCTTTCCAATTTAGTCCATAATACTTTCCCCTGGAGTTTCTGATACATGTGGAGATTTGTTCAGCAAGTTAGCGCTTGCGGGAAAGCGACCTTTTCAACGAAGTTCAATAAATAAACAAGACATTGATTTTACATGGATATTTATTTAGCGTCTGCTGTACAAGTCCCTGTGAATGAGCTGCTACTATAGAAACACATTCATTGGAAATAAACCTGTGATTTGCAGCTGCACTACTGTCAGAGCTGCTGGTATAGAAAATGAATCAACCACCAGAAAGACACAGATGGGTCGTGTACCTGCTCGTCTCCTGCTTGAGGCGTGTGAGCTGAGCTCCGAGCGGATGCTGAGGCCGCTGGGACTCGTGGGAAATGACCGAGCTGAGGGTGCTGACCCCCGAGGTGAGGCCCGTGTCCTCCGGAGCGACGTTCTCCACGGCACCGAAGTCGCCGTCCTCCTCCACGTCCACATCGTCGGCGTCTTTCTCGGCTCCTTCGCTCTCGGACGCCGGGCCGAAGTGAGTCTGCAGCTCTGGAGCAGGAATTGGAGCAAAGATCGACTTCATCACAGCCGAGTTCGGAGTTTTATTACACAGCCACTGACCCTGAAAGCACACACTCCTACCTGGAATTAATATAGTGACTGCAGCCTGGACGGCTCGTCTGATGATGTTGTCCATCGCAAACATCCAGTGGGGTTTAATGTGATGGTTCCTCAGAACTTTATTCACCTGGAACACACAGAAACAGCTTAATAAGTTTTTTTAATGCTGGTGTTTCTATCCTAAAGACAAGACTTAACCCGTGTCTAAGCAACGTACTAAAGCTATAATCAGCATGCTGTCAGGTCCAGGTGCTGATCAATTAGCCACAAGCTTTAGTCTCAGTTTACAAATTAAACCGGAGACACACAGTCCTGCTTCCAGAGATCCATAGTGAACAGTCTGCACTAACACACCTGCTGCTCTAAAGCACCTGACGATGTGTGTGTACGAGTGATAGACTAAACCACACACACAAGTCTGGGCAATCATCTTAATCATCTTAATCACCTTCACACTGAGAGGCTCCGTGAGACGCAGAGCGTTATTAATACTCCGAGGATTAACTAAAACAACAGAAGAACGCAGAGGAAGGGGCGGAGCCACCAGAGGGCGCCGTGGCTTCGGTATTGCTGAAAAGGAGCAAAACATCAGCACATCATGGATGTAAAATAAGAGCAAAAAGTTCAGACCAAACATTTTGGACACCTGTTTGAGCCCAGACCCAGTGATGTGACGTATCAGATATGCTAATCGGTCATGAAATTAAATTACAATTAAATAATAACACTAATAATTACATTATAATTAAGTAATAACAGCTTTTACACTTTCGTGTAAAAATCGTCTGAACAGGTTACAGGTTACGCAGATTACAGCCAAAAATCTCCTCATGGCTTCTTCAGCACGGTCTGCTTTCAGGGTAGCGTGAGATGTTCACATCTCCACACACGGAATATTTAACACTCACCGAGTCCTGGAAGCCGAACAGGACCAGCTGGATCTGGTTGATGGAGGTGCTGTCAAAGTCGAGGTCCAGTTTGAGCTTGGAGATGGTGGAGGCCATGACGCGGCGCTCGGGAGAACGGATGAAGTCACGCAGTATGCAGATGATCTGCTTGATGTGATCTACAGACAGCTTCAGCTCCTCCGTGCTGCCCTGAGACCAACACACACACACACACACACACACACACACACACACACACACACACACACACACGATTCAGATGTTCTCTTCATTAAGGAACACACCTTCACTACAGAGCCCTTAAATATCAGCTGTCACACCTGCATGTGGTTCTCCAGGAGGTTGGACGTGACCTTGTCCTGGTCCTCGTTCAGCACTTTGTAGAGGATCGCTCGTCTCTCGCTGTCTTTCTTCAGCAGGAAGAGTCCCGAGTCGCTGTTCTCAGACGAGGCCGGAGAACTTCGGTCCTCTGACGTCGGGCTTTCATCAGGAACGCTGACAGAGAACACACATTTCATTCGCTCTGTGGAAACACACCTGGGTTCTACACTGTAATAAATTCCTGTAAAATTTACAGTAAACAACTGTAAAATATATTTACAGTAAAGTACCATAATATCTTCATGTTGTATAAAATGACATAAACCCAGCACACGTGCTCATTCGGCTGATGCAGGACATCACAGATGTTTACTGTGAATATGTTTTACAGATGTTTACTGTAAAATTTCTATAAAGTGAATTACTGTAAAATCTACAGTAAATTTTTTACAGCGTAGACATAGATATACAAGGGTTTTAAGGGTTCTAGATAAGGGACAGCATGTGCACTACAGATACCCCGACTCCAACACCACACACTCTGCTGAAAGTAAGTGCCCCCCTACAGACTAGCCTTAATTATTACAGATTTTTCAAGTTCTTTCACTGACAAAATATTTTAAATAAAAAAAAAGTCATTTATTTTGTCTTTATTAACTTCAAGAGAGGAAAGAAGAGAAGCTGGTGAGGGAACGACTGCTTATAGCTGCTATAACGTAAGTGAGAACAAGAATTAACTCATTTCACTGATGTTCCACAGCACCAAATGTGACTATAAATGGATAAAAAGTATGATGTGTTGTTCTTTAATAAACAGTGGTTTATTCCACACGTACACGTGATGTGAGGACAGAACGTGACGGCTCACAGCTAACGCTTTGGCAGAAACACGTTTTGAGCTTCGTTAGAAACTTTATTATCTTCGTCTAATAATCATAAACCCATCTGTTTCCCTGAGTGTGTATTAATGCACTCCACTGGCTAGCTATGTTAGCTAACACTTTTTAGCCTCATAAGTTTCCAGGCAACCAAAACACAGGACTGGGGCTTTTAGTTGCTAATGAATTTATGATTTGTCTTCCTCCCATCGCTAATCCTTTACGTTTCCATCTTTAGAAGCGTTCCTCTGCAACCAGGAGAAGTGTGCACACGTGTGTGTGTGAGGGCAGCGCGTTAACATATTCGTCCTACGCTAAACAGACGCTGATTTCAAACATGGAGACTTTGATTACAAACATAAAATTGCATGTGTGTATGTGTGTGCATCTGGACGCGTGACCTCACCTGCTCCGTGACGCTTACGGACTTAACGAACAAATGCATTAACGAGCTGATGTGATGATTATGCACACAGGTCTTCTGGATGAGCGCTGCTCAGAGGATGATGAGAACAAAGCAGAAAGGGAAGAGTAGTTATGTGTGTGTGCGCAGGTGTGTGTGTGTGTGCATGTGTGCGCGCAGGTGTGTGTGTACGCAGGTGTGTGTGATGAGGGATGCGAGCTGCTGGTTATAAAGCCATCAGGTGCGTGAGTTTTATGAGCGGCTGCAGAGGACCTGTTATAAAAAACTCATTATCACATTAGTGCCAGCTCAGGGAGCACATCCAGCACCCACACACACACACACACACACACACACACACACACACACACACACACACACACACACTCGCACCTGGCCAGGCACCAGCACACACCTGTCCTCTCATTCCTCAGTGGTGATCAAACAGCGTAACCATGGTGCTGGGGAGTGGGCGGGGCTGAGCGCTGATGAGGATTTACAGCATCACTCAACACTTCTGCTTCATCAGGCTTCCAAACACAACTCTAACACACACACACACACACACACACACACACACACACACACACACACACACACAGGCGTGCCAGGACACACTGCTGTCACCCCAGACACCGACTGCTTCACATCCCACATGCCTTAAACTCTCAGATGTGTGTTGGATTCACAGTTATGTCCCTTTACACTCACTGTCCTGCTGTGTGTTTGTGCATCTGTGTGAATGCGAGTCATAAAATAACTGCAAAATGGAAAAAGCATTAAAAAAAGAAAGCGCACCCTGTTCCAGGAAGATTCCTCCCTTCTTACCTTCTCCGGAGCTCCTTTCATGACTCGTGTTTACTTACGAACGAAGTGCTTTTGCAGGAGAAAAGCTGTGAATTTACATCATATTCATGCATTCGGACACAAAAACTGTTCTAATTAGCCACAGGTTTATATTAACGCGCTGTTCCTAATGCCTTATGGTTTCTATAGTAACAGCCCATTCGGAGGGACGTGTGCGGCGGACGCTCCGCTGATAATAAACAGATTAAAAAATGCTGATGTGGTGAAGTTTTCTTAAATTAAAGAGATGTTTATTTAACATTTATGGAAGGAGTCTCCAGTGTCAGCTCTTTGTAACAGTCAGAGGTGAAGCTGTACTATACTACTATTAGTGTAACAACACGTCCCGAAGTGTTTTAATGACCACTGCAAAGCACTGACACTGGAGACTCCTTCCATAAATGTTAAATAAATGTCTTCTCGCAGAAAACTTCCCATTTGCTGCACGAGTCCCTGTGAGTGAGCCGTTACTATAGTAACAATAACGGTATTCAAATGAGCGCATTAATTATAAACAAACCTGCGATTCGCAGCGGCACTACTGTCAGAGCTGCTGTTATAGAGAATTAATCAGCACCTTCTGACCAATCACAAGCCGGTTCCAAAGCTCACCTGAGGAAGCTGGATGTTGTGGGTTTGATGAGGTTCTCGGAGCCCGAGCGGTTGTTTTTCTTGAAGAAGACGTCGTGTTTGGAGTCGCAGTCCGGAGACACAGAGCCCGGCTCGCTGCTGCTGCTCCCGGTGGCTTCGGCCTGCAACTGCACAGGCAGCGACACACTGCGGAGATAATCTGCCACACACACACACACACACACACACACACACAATAAAGAACGCTACAACAATTCATCGTAAATGAAAATTAAAGCTGAGCAGCGAGACACCAACGAGCCAAGTCACTTCACACACAGGAAACGAAAGTAAAGAACAGTGATCGAGTTAAAGAAAAGAAAAAAACCTGTTTACACAAATTAATTTCTAATAAAGGTCTGAGTTCAGCTGTTTAACTCCATCATTAAACCTTCATTTTAAACCGAACGCTCTGATGATGTCTTCAGGTAAGCGGCCTAGTCAATAAATCAATCGCTCTTTCAGAGATGGAGCTGCTTCTTCAGAGGGAAGAATTTGTTTATGACTAACAAAGAAAATCCAAGCAGGCAGAGAGAAAAAATGACTTTTTCTATAGGCTCATGAAATCACAGGCCAAAGTTCAAAGTGCAATGAACTGCTAACCCGCGTCCTTTCCCAGTCAGTGAAGAAGTCCGTGTGTGTTTACTCTGAACTCTGAACTCTGAACCCGCTCAGGTGTTCACAGGTGTCTCCCTTATCGCCATAGCAACAGATCAGAAATGCTACGGCTGAACCGTACACGTTAGCGTATGGATTCCATAAAACCTTCAGGAAAGCGTAAAGGAACCGAAGCCACTTTTTACTGCAGTGTTGTAACGTCAGAGAAAAAACCCGTACGAACAGCTTCGGGAGGATTTTAATCCCGTCTGTGATTTATAATCACACGCTTTAAAGATTTATCGTCTGAGCTCGACATCTGCCCTTAGACTTCCATTATCACTGAGCTTTTGAGTAAACAGGTTTTTTTTTTCAGCTTTTCTTCCCCTCACCGCAGGGAAATGAGTCACACACACACACGCACACACACGCACACACACGCACACACACGCACACACACTACAAAGAGATTAAGATGAAAAGCCACAAAACTAAAAAGGACACATTCACATTTCCACCACTGTTAATTAGAAGTGTGTAGCGTTTTGGTGAGAATATAAAAACCAGCCCCGTCCCCGGACCGGCACGAACCTTGCCAGACTGTTACAGAGCGCAGGCGTGTCAGACGCAGCCGTCCATCAGCGGCAGAGACACAGAAACACATGCAGTCAGCAAAGTTCAACCTCAAAGACACATGCAATTCCATCATTAACATAGCTGTGTGTGTGTGTGTGTGTGTGTGTGTGTGTGTGTGTGTGTGTGTGTGTGTGTGTGAGTGTGTGAGAGAGAGAGTGAGAGAGAGAGAGAGAGAGAGAGGAGAAGCTGTGTGGCAGATCAGTGAGTTACATTAATGAAGTGAATTTAACGTTTTATTTTACAGCAAGAATCAGACATGAGGCAGGATTTCTGTTTGCCTCCAGCTTTCTCCTGGTGTGTGTGTGTGTGTGTGTGTGTGTGTGTGTGTGTGTGTGTGTGTGTGTGCGTGCATTAGAGAGGCCAGATTGTTACAGCGTCATGGTTTCACTCTTAGTCACGCTGTTTGATTTGGCATGTTTTCCAAAGTTTTAAACCATAAATAAACCTACAAATATATATATTTTTTAAAGTACACGCAACGTCTATGATCATTTCCGTTGTTTATTGGCTTTTACACCACAGCGAAGTTAAACTCTGGATCCTGATTGGTCAGAAGGTGTTGATTAAGTTTCTCTAACGGTTTATATTAATTGTAATATGTTGTTTTTTCTACAGAAACAGCTTATCTACAGGTGGAAGCTCCACATCAATGGATTAAAAAAAAAAGTACAATCATCTAGACATAAGACCTGGAGTCTGTCAGCGTGGAAAAAGGAATTAGTAATGAAGAGGAAAAAATTCCCATCCTCTCTTCTTCTCCCACGCAGGATCATCCGAGCCGGTCTAGACAGAGCATTTAAAGCAGCCTGGGCATGTGTGTGTGTGTGTGTGTGTGTGAGAGAGTGTGTGAGAGAGTGTGTGAGTGTGTGTGTGTGTGTGTGTGTGTGTGTGAGAGTGTGTGTGCGTGTGTGTGTGTGTCTCAGACAGTGCAGAGTCTCTGGAACATTCCCCCTCAGGTGTTTTGCAGGGGTTTGCCCTGACTGACTCTCACACAGCTCCTGAGGATTAAAACCCGTCTCCTCGTCAGACACTCGCGCTCTCGTCTCCTCGTTCACGCACCTGAAGGCTTGAAGGCGATCTTGTTCTTCTTGCCCTTGATGTTGTGGCGTAAGAACTGGTCCTTGAGCAGGTCGCCGGCCGTCGCTCTCTTGCTGGGATCGGGCTCGAAGCAGCGCAGGATGAAGGACTTGGCCTCAGAGGAAAGGGACTCGGGAATCTCGGGGTGGATTTTAAACATTCCGACCTGGAAATAAATCAGACTGAGATGATGTCATGACATAAAAGCCTTGATTATTAATATTTATAATTACAATGCAAAGGCATAAGACTCTGAGGTTTAGTTTTGGTATTTTTGTGATCATCGGTAATTGTAAAAAGGGGCGGAGTCAGAAAGAATTACACGTGCCGCTGCAGTATCCAATCAGATCAGCTCCTCTCATCCTCTCTGCGCGTAGTGACAGCAATGTTCTTATAACAATAATCAATTATTTATTAATTTAATGTGTATATATTTACATGCAGGATGTTTGGTGTTTAATGTCATCAACCGTTTGTTATTTTTTTTCTTAATTTTTATGGATAAAATAGTTGCCTGTTGGTATTAAAATGGGGCGATTAATAGTGAACACTGAAAAAAAAACGAGTTGTAAAAAAGAGAACAGGGAGTTTTGAAGTGGTGCTGGGAGTCCGGAAGAAAAAATATAAAAAAAATATTAAATATTAGAACAAAATTGGTAAAAAAAAAAATGTAAAAAAAAAATCACTGCACTGACAGCAGAGTGGGTGCCATTATTTTTAAGCACAGACCTACAACTGTGGGAAAACAAGTAGAATATTGAAGTCCTTCATCTTTTAATAAGAATCATTCAATTATGTTTATTTATTTTTTATCAGTTATGTATATTTCTGTATTTTTTATTAATTATGTTTAATTTATTTTTCATTTTGTGTGTGTTTGTGTTTATGTTCAGCGGTAATGCAACCTGTTTGTGTACATTTTTATTTACTTTTTATTTTGTTTATTTGTGTGAGGTCAGGAGTTTGTGTGTGACTTCAGCTATGTATACGCACTTCCTATTTACTTCACAAAAATAAATAAAATTATATCTAATGAAAAGAAATGGAGAATGTGGCATTATTTTGAGCACCTTAAACATGGCCGCCTGCGGCTCGCCCAGCTCGTGAAACGGAGGCTTTCCAGTCGCCATCTCTATAATCGTACAGCCGAGAGACCAGATATCAGCCGGCGCTCCGTAACCCCGAGGACCTTTATCAATAATCTCAGGAGCCATGTACTGCAGAGTCCCTGAAAAAAACCCGACAGGAACATCGTAAACAAAGACACGGAGGCTGTGGAAAGAAAACCCGCAGCGAATCCAGCGCAGACCGGCTCGAGGAGGAAGTAACACGAGGGAGGACAGGAATAAAGTGCACCTGCTCTGTACTCCATCATTCAGTAATTAAAGACAAACACACTCCCGTCTGTGAGCGTAATTACTCCTGCAGCTCTCCAGTTACAGAACACGACAAGAGCTTCTCACAGAAACATCGCCACAGACACATCACCACAGAAACATCACCACAGAAACATCACCACAGAAACATCACCACAGAATCATCACCACAGAAACATCACCACAGAACCATCACCACAGAACCATCAGCACAGAACCTTCACCACAGAAACATCACCACAGAGCCATCACCACAGAACCATCACCACAGAATCATCAGCACAGAACCTTCACCACAGAACCTTCACCACAGAAACATCATCACAGAACCTTCACCACAGAACCATCACCACAGAAACATCACCACAGAACCATCACCACAGAACCATCACCACAGACAGACCATCACAGAACCATCACCACAGAAACATCACCACAGAACCATCACCACAGACAGACCATCACAGAAACATCACCACAGAAACATCACCACAGAACCATCACCACAGAAACATCACCACAGAACCATCACCACAGACAGACCATCACAGAAACATCACCACAGAAACATCACCACAGAACCATCACCACAGAAACATCACCACAGAACCATCACCACAGACAGACCATCACAGAAACATCACCACAGAA
>JAKKZN010000022.1:17351310-17367879 GCA_033441825.1 Pangasius elongatus | reverse complement strand
GAGAGAGAGAGAGAGAGAGAGAGAGAGAGAGAGAGAGAGAGAGAGAGAGAGAGAGAGAGAGAGAGAGAGAGAGCACTGACATCCTGCACTTACTTTTAAATCGAATGTACTCTAGTGATTGCAGAGCAGGAAGGTTTTATAAGTAAGGGATTAAACAGTGTGTGTTGCTGTAACAGTAAAACACTGAAGGGGCGGAGTTACTGTTACGCCCTGATTATTTTCCCATAACAGCACGTCCCCTAGTGTTTTATTCCTCTCACACCACAGCAATTCACCAACAATTACAAGTTTTANACTTAAAGTTACAGCTTCACCTCTGACTGTTACAAAGCGCTGACACTGGAGACTCCTTCCATACATGTCACATAAACATCTCCTTACTATAACTAAACTAAAACTTTTTAAAAACATGTTTATGTGGAGCGTCCGCTGTACACATCCCTGTGACTGAGCTGTTACTATGGAAACGATAACGTATTAGAACGAGCGCATTAATATAAACCTGAGCTGCTGTCAGAGCCGCTGTTATAGAGAACTAATCAACACCTTCTGACCAATCAGAGCGCGGGATTTAACTGTAAACACTACATCCCGCTTCACCTTTCTCTGAACTCCATGTACAGTTTATGAATAAGTTGTAGGAGAGACAGAGGAAGCAGCTCAGACTGTTTCAGCCTGTTTTCACGTGTTGTCATGCAGCAATAAATAACGCAAAGTGCACAGGCTCTGACAACAAAGCTCCAGAAATAGCCACCGAGCTCACGACACAGCAAGACGTCTTAATTTAACCCCATGACAGTAGACACGGAATTCAATCACAGATCTCCTGTCACAGCATATCACTACATTTTATGTAAATTAAAGTAATTATGTAAATTATTTTCCCTGAAACACAATGTTTAAACATTTAACCTTCTTTTGGATTCTGAGTTTAAGTTTTGGAATTAAAATCATATTCTGTTTCATTTTCCATTTCAGCACTTGATTTGGGGGCGTGGCTTTGTATAATCTGATGTTGTGATGTCACTACACACGCTCCATGGCTTTGAAAAAATCTAAACATGCAAAATATTAGAGGATGAAAAAGCGTGACACTGTGTACCTGGAAACCTCAGAACCTGTGTGCTTTAGCCAGCTAGCTAACTGAATTCATATTACAATGTAAATCAAAACTCTGGAGCTGAAATCTCACCGACGTTAACTAGTTTACTAGCAGCTGGCTAACCCGCAAGATTAGTTAGCTAATGTTAGCTGTTAGGAAAGGCAGGAGATCGTGGTGGTGTTTGCTAATTTGCATACTTATGTATATTCATAGACGTGGCATTTTTAATGAGGGTAAAATAAAGCAAATCCGTTACGATTTGATACTTACTGTGTTCTTCTGGGCCACCATATCCTTCAAAAAAGAAGAAAAAGAAGAAGGAAACGAGTGAATTACTCATCACGCATCACACATTACAGACTTTTTGTGCTTGTTCTGACCTCAGCTTAACTCGACATGTTCACAGGAGCGAAGCCGTGAACGAGGCTTAGGCGTCTTTATTTTTGTCCAAACCGTTCTTAAGCAGGAGCAGATCGAGATCATGAGCAGAGAGAAACGCTTCTGTGAGCTGGAAATAGCCTCCATGGTTCACGGAGATGTCAGGAATGTGTGTGATGAGCTACAGCGAGACTTCCTCACTCGCACTACAAACCCGAGCCGGCTCTGTGTACTCACTTAGCGATGATAAAATCAGGAAATACTCTAAAATATAAACCATTCTATAGGAAACTGCGCTCATAAACGTGACGACCATTAAACACAGCGTTGGGCAGCAGGGGGCGCTAGTCTCAAACGCCGGTTATCTTTACGCCGTTGATACGTAACACTGTCGGAATCTGCATTAGCTATTCCTTTACTGTACATTTAGCATTGCCACATTTAGCATTGCCACGTTTCTCTTGTAATATCAGATATTATGACTTTTTCCTCAAAATTTTATAACGTTACTCTTACAAATACAAATATTCTTGTATTTTTATTTTTTTTATTTTTGTAAACAGTGGTTCTAAAACAGTGTAATATTGAGTGTGTGTGTGTGTGTGTGTGTGTGTGTGTGTGTGTGTTGACCTTCAGAGACTGTGCCGTGTCAGGGTCGGTGTCGTGGTACAGGATGACGTTGTTTGCCATGTCGAAGCTCTCACGAACTCCCAGATGATAAAAGAGGGACGGCTGCCGGAACACATCACTCATGTCCACCACCGCAATGTCTGTAAACACAGTGTGTGTGTGTGTGTGTGTGTGTGTGTGTGTAATGTGAAACAGATACACAACACTATTAGTCTGTGCAGTTCTAGGCATTTTACACACACATCCACACGAAACAATTCACACGAATGACAAAAGAAATGAAGAAATGGAAACTTGTGGATAAAGTTTTGCGTCAGTTTTGCGTCAGTTTAGAGGCAGTTTCGAGGCAGTGTCGCAGCAGTGTCGCAGCAGTGTTGCAGCAGTGTCGCAGGTTTGTGTAATGCTGAAAATATGACGATCTGTCAAGCACCAGATATTTCTACATCTAGTTTCCAGTCTCATTTAAGGAAAAATATAAGCGCAAGCGATCTTCCTCAAAGCTTTAAGGCTTTCGCAATGTGTCATGAAGAAAATGAGCTCTTTTCATGCACACACAAAACAAATGTTGATACACAAACCGACCACCGTGACAGTACACCCCGCTGCACTGCTCTCTAAAGCATTAATCAGACATGATAATTAGCTAACACGTAATTAGCTGTCAGGACAGTGACATTAACGTCATACAGGCAAGATGTAATAATAATTAATCAGAGAGCTCAGTAACAGAAACACACACTTCCTGTGGCGCGGAGGCACGGAGGCGCTTCCCTCAGCTAAAAAAAATCTGTGCACAAACAGAGTAAAACATTTTTTCTTTGAGTAAAGTCATTAATCAGTTACTCGTGAAATTAAACGTTCCTCAGCGCTCTTTAAAAAAATCGTACACTGACACTACACGAGGATTTCACAGTTTTTTTTTTTTATCTGGATAAACGCTTTACATGACTGAATGCACTTCATGTTTTTTTTTAACGCGTCAACTCGTCACTTCACTAATCATTGGATAAACTGGAACTGAGGATCTGCTCCTGAATCTGCGATGATTCACGTTTACAAAACTGCAGTCCTTCAGCTACAGCCACAGTTTTTTCCCACCAGTTTATCAGCTACAGAACTTGTTCTTTGTTCTGCTGGAAACCTTCTCAGGATCCACATCTGCACTGGTTTCAGTTACAATTTATTAGTAATAAATAATATGATTCATGGGTTTTTTTTTCCAGCAAAAAGCAGCAAGCTCTCGAGGTTTTGCAGGGAAAGTCATGCCATACAAACACACGCACAAGTTAGATTCAACAGAACTCGCCCTGATATCTGATATCTGATCATCAGATACTTCTGAAGGACTCGATTAGCTGGAAATAAACCTTACAGGAAGATTTCTCCAGCGTTCAGACATATCTATCTCAGACGTATGCAGTCCTGGATGATCTGGAGGAGGTGTGTTGAGTCTCCGGGACTGAAATGGAGCTCGTGTGCAAACTCACTGAGCACCAAGTGACCAAAAACATCTGCAGGTGAGCTTCTATGATTTTACGCCCTGATGTAAATTAGTCTACAACGTGTCCCAAAAGTCTCCATACATAGGAGAAATTAACACTTTTTTAGCAAGAGGTCTTCCAAAATAGCTCTGAAGAATGCCTTTGACAATGGCGAGCACATCACACACGACACTGTCGCCAAACTTACTGACAAATTCAGAAACACTGCAAGTGTTGTGGACCAACCGAGAAGTGGACGTCCACGAACATCCACTGACGAAGGCACGAGAGACCTGGAGCTGGCAAACACATACCCCTGTGCACGCAGACTTTTGGGACACGTTGTCTATTAACTTCTACACCCTTAAAAATCTAGGAAGAATTTCACTCTGGCCAAAATCTCCGGTTCACCTGGAACGGATCCTGGACTCCGCCTGCACGTCACACACACTTTTAGTGTTTTCTCTGCTCTAAAATTCCACACAATCACACAGTCACAGGTCTGAAAACGCAACCTGGAAGAAAAAGGCTCCACTAAGAGACCTGATGAAGTCGGGGTTAATTCAGGGAGCGCTCGTGTTTACCTCGAGGCACGTTCCGAGGGAAAAGAACATGAAAGTGTGGGTTTTTTTGGTTTTAAAGAACATCATGATAACAGACATGACTGATCACAATCATGAGATTCAAATAAAAGTGACACCCAGCTGGAAGAAGAAAAAAAAAAAACTTTATAAACAGAACTTTAGAGCTTTATACATCTGTAAACAGTTAGTTTGTGCTGTCGTGACCAGTTTCTGTCATGTTTCCATTCTCATAAAACTGTATCCTATTCAGAAAGTCGTCATGTCAGAAGTTTTCATATGCAAATGATCACAACGATTCAAAGAATATGCAAATGAGTCTATGGAGACTTGCAGCCTTAGTTATAGTCACTTCTCCCTGGAGGGAGTGTGAAGCACTGAAGAGCGATTATTAGCAGACAGGAGTTACACACTTGGGTGTGTATGAATCATGATGGGGGGGAAAAAAAAGTGTCGCATGAAGTGAGAGAGCTTCTCTGGAATTGTGCTTTCCGTTACACCACGCCGCACACGTGCACGTTAGGGCAGGTACGCTCACATACCACTAGCTCATCCAAGGCCAGAGCGGCAGTTCAACAATAAATATGGAGCACACAAAGGGCCATAAACGCTTCTCACACACTTCTTGTCCTTTTAATACACACAAAAGCCAAAAGTGTGCATTTTTCACGCTTTATGAAACACACTATGAGTCACTGAGGTGCTTGTGATGGGTCATAAACGGATCATTAAAAGTGATCAGGTCTGTCACCTACTTTCACGCCTATCCATCTGACGTGTCAAAAGCACCTCAGTGACACGATTTGTACCTCATAAGACATGAAAAGCGTCTGCTCGTGGTGTTTTTTGTGTACGATGTGTTTCTGAGGTGTTCATGAGGCCCTCCCTTTAAACAGATTTAAAACTCACCCGCGTCGTAGAAGGTGTCCAGCACCGACGTCTCGCCGAAGTCCAGCCTGCCGAACGTGACGGTGGTGAGGATGGCGCTCTCGGCGTCGCACGCTCGCTGCAGGCACTGTAACGCTCCGGACTCGGGGCTGTTCGCCGCCACCGCCTTCAGCCCGTCGTTCAGCACGTACACGGCACGCAGACTGCGCTGCTTGGACACCAGACTCGGACTCGGGACGTCCGCTCTCTCCGCCGCCGCCACCGTCACGCTGGCTGCATGATCTCCACCTGCCTCCACCGCCGCCTGGCTGGAGGCCTCCATCACAGTGCAAGAAGTGTGTGAGTGTGTGAGTGTGTGTGTGTGTGTGTGTGTGTGTGTGTGTGTGTGTGTGTGTGTGTGTGTGTGTCTCTTTCCTGGTTCTCTACGAATTAAAGCACATACAAAACAGGTTAAATACAGTATTTACTTCATTCTTACACAAAAATATAAGTACATTTAACCCTTTCATGCACACATTTTAAACATTAAAAACACATCCTGATTCTTTAGCTGGTTTTATTACTCTAAATCGCACATGGTGTGATACAATCTTTTTTATTTATTTATTTACTTTTTTAAAAATAAATAATACCTGAGTAAAAAAAGGAAAAAACATTAAAACTGAAAAAAGAAACCTTCCAGTGTGTTTAGATATTAGTTATTAATAAACAAATAGAATTAAACTAAAATATTTCAATGTTAACGACCAGAATTATAGAACATATCATTTTTGAACTAACCCTTTGTTTGTTTGTTTGTTTGTTTTTTTTTAGCAATTTTCTGGATGTACAAATTGTATGCGGCTTAGGAATGTCACATGATGCAGCTGATTTCAGAATGAATTAAAATCGATCTTCAGTGCAAACGGAGTTTCAGGTGTTTGTTGGTGTCTGAAACTATTTTCTCTCATTAAATTTAAGCTCTTTGTTCTCAGCAGGAACAACCGCAACATTCCACAATCTTCAAATCTCACAATCTTTACGTTTTGAGTATTTTAATTAGTTTTGATTTAAAGTGACTCTTATGAATGACCTGAAGCAGTAAGCGGATATTGTGGCAGAGCGTTGAGCAGAAGTCCTGCTCTCACTGCTCTCACTGCTCGTCCTGCTCTCACTGCTCTCACTGCACTCACTGCACTCACTGCTCTCACTGCTCTCACTGCACTCACTGCTCACACTGCTCACACTGCACTCACTGCACTCACTGCTCGTCCTGCTCTCACTGCACTCACTGCACTCACTGCACTCACTGCNCTC
The DNA here is from genome assembly GCA_033441825.1 of Pangasius elongatus. Taxonomy (NCBI): domain Eukaryota; kingdom Metazoa; phylum Chordata; class Actinopteri; order Siluriformes; family Pangasiidae; genus Pangasius; species Pangasius elongatus. The sequence continues at coordinate 17,361,523 of JAKKZN010000022.1, read as the reverse complement.
ACTGCTCGTCCTGCTCTCACTGCACTCACTGCTCGTCCTGCTCTCACTGCTCTCACTGCACTCACTGCACTCACTGCACTCACTGCACTCACTGCACTCACTGCTCGTCCTGCTCTCACTGCACTCACTGCACTCACTGCTCTCACTGCACTCACTGCACTCACTGCACTCACTGCTCTGCCTTCTACACTCCAGCGTTCATGTCTGCAGGAGGAACACGGAGTAAAACTCTGTGATTTCTCTTCGATTGGTTCCAAGTCGTTTTCAGGAGACGCTTCCACAGCTCTCACACACTTACACACCGCTCTCACACACTTACACACCGCTTTCACACACTTACACACCGCTCTCACACACTTACACACTGTTCTTATGTCAGTGTTTCTCAGGAGCTGCTTCCACAAAATTCTTGGTCTTCTGGAATATTTTAAATAGTTTTGCACTTTATCAAAAAAAATTTTAAAAAATAAAAACGACAGTGTATGCTCGTGTGCAGGAGTTTTAGTGGTTATATTTAATAACGCACTGCATCATTTGCATCCTGGAATACAGTTTTTTTTTTTAATGAAACCTGGAATGCAGAATATCGCTCTACTTCGCACACTTCCAGCAGGTTAGCGTTCACCTCGACGTCAGTAGCCTTGGGGAAGTAAAGAACTCTGTCAGGGTGTGGTTACTACCTGGCCTCTAATGAGCGCGGGGTGCGGGTGGAGGCCCGGTGCGCGCGCTCGAGTCCCCGCAGCGCACAGACCTCCTGCTCATCAGATCAGCTCTCATCACTGACCGCTGACCGCTGAGCACTGACCGCTGAGCACTGACGCGTGTCTCTGATCCGCTCCTCTGGCGTCTGTGGCATTGCAGTGAGATTTACACACAATTGTGCAATTAGTAGGAAGCGTATTGCAACGCTTTGCACACACACACACACGCACACACACACACTGCTTCAGAAGATTTAAAAAAAAAAAAAGTTAGTAATGCATGACGTGAAGTGTCCTCAAACCCGAACCTGCACTTACCTGTTCCTGTGGCTCCGTTTCCACAGATATTCCAGTGAAATCTCTTTCTCTCTCTCTCCCTCTCCCTCTCTCTCTCTCCCTCTCTCTCTCACTTCCCCTCTTCTCTCCTCACTCTGTAAAGTCCGGCAGCTAAATATAAAACGCTTGTCATGGTCAGTCAGGAAGTTTATTTCTGTCTCATCCGACCAGAAAGTCCTCAAAAGACTCCAGAAGTCCAGAACAATCTAGAAGCCTGAGAGCGCAGAGCTGAACACGCCGAGGCGGAGACGCTGCGACTCAACACCACCGCGCTGCACGGGTGCTTAAAAGGTGTGTGTGTGTGTGTGTGTGTGTGTGTGAGATCCTCTCCATGGCTCCTCCTGCTGCTTCCTCTGACATGACTGAGTGTGTTTACTGAGACGATAGAAACCGAGCTCCTTCTTTCAGGGTTCTCTGGAACACATCAGCGTTAGGTAAGTAATAAAACACTGTGTGTGTGTGTGTGTGTGTGTTACAAGAAAATAATAAACGACCTAGTGGTGTGATGAAGCAGTGTTACTGTTATTATACCACAACAATTTTTCAACTTTTTTGTCCATTTATAGTTACATTTAATGATGTTAAAATTTGTCGAAACAACTTCTCACTTACGTTATAGCAGCTATAAAACGCAGCTTGTTACGCATGTTACCGAGAAACCGCAAAGAAGAAGATCCTGAAGAAGATCCTGAAGAAGATCCTAAAGATGTTGGAAAACTATTGGCACCCAGTGAGTAGAACAGTCCTGTGCCTCTCGCTGTAATGCCGTGGAGACACCTTCTGAGGGACTTTTTGAGTTTCTTTATATTCTTAAGTCCTACTTTAGATGTTTATTTTTATCGGGTACTGCTGGTTTGCTTTAATTAAAATACTTTTTTATGAGTATGATCTCATGTTTCCTCCATCCCTGATCCACACCTCTTTATGTAACCCCTGAATGTTCTAGAGTGTTCTGTTACTCAGGTTCTGAGCTCATGTTTCTCCTTCCTGGAGCTCCTCCATCACTCCGTTCCTCAGATGCTCTGCAGGAACACACAGGTCTGCAGGAAGCACATTAAACACAGCTAATGCTATAAAGAGCAGTCAGGGGTTAAAGATTCAACGAAATGTGTTTTTTTACAGTGTGTGTTTGTGTGTGTTTGTGTGTGTTTGTGTGTGTGTGTGTGTGTGTGTGTGTGTGTGTGGATTGAGATTTATGGACTGGGTGATATAACAGCAGTGTCCATTCCATGAACTCTGATTGACCTCGACCAAAAATATGAACCGTACCTACAGCTCTATCTGACCTTTAATGTCTTTAATAATACACACTCCAATTCAAACGTCAGGATTCACTCTGAAAACTGCACATTTTCTGCGAAATCTCGTATTTTTATTCATTAAAAGTGAGAGATGATTTCTGCATGAAATAAGAATTTAGTGCTTCAACTTTGCTTTCATCAGAGAATCCTCGATTTGCAGTAATTACAGCAGAGTTTTGGCCTTCTGTCAGTTCATTGAGGTAAACTGCAGGAATTTCACTCCATGCTTCCTGAAGAACATCACACAAGTTGGATTGGTTTAATGGCCACTTTTTTCACTCCGTCAGGTCCCACAGCAGCTCTACAGGGCTGAGACCTGGTGATTGCGCTGGCGGTTTGGAGCAGAGCTTTGGGTCGCTGTCCTGTAGGATGAACCTGCCTCCAGCGAAGCGAGGTCCACAGGGTCTGCATGTTTAGGATTACTTTGTCCCTGTACAAATCTCCCACATTACCAGCACCAAAGCGCCCTCACACCATCACATTCCCTCCACCACACAGCATCACGCACTCCTCCAGCATCTTTTCATTTGTTCTGTGCCTCATAAAACTTCTTCTCTGTGATCCAAAAACACCTCAGATTCATCTGTCCATAGCACTCTTTTCCAGTCATCCTCTGTCCTGTCCTCTGACCTTCTCCTCGTATGAGCTAGTCACAGACATGGCTTTATCTCTGAAAAGAGAGCTGAAGCTGAGGCTGGAGTTTTGTGGGTACTCTTTACTAAAGCTGATAGCTGAGGACCTGTGAGGTGTCTGTTTCTGTGTCTCAAACTAGAGGCTCTGACGTATTTCTCCTGCAGCTGAGTTGTGCACCGGAGCCTCGCACGTCTCTTTCTGCCCCAGGATGTGATGCTCTGTGAGGGGAGTAGCACATGTTTGTAAGAAATCTTCAGTTTCTTGGCAATTTCTGATGCAGAATAACCAAAATTTCTCAAAATGACAAGAGACTGACGGGTTTCTGATGTTTCTGGTCATTCTGAGATCCTTCTGTGATAAACACACACACACACACACACACACACAGACAGACAGACAGACAGACAGATATAGATACAGACAGACAGAGACAAATATGTATTAATAGATAGAAAAAAATAGAAACAGACAGACAGACAGATAAATAGAAATAGTATAGCCACAGAGAGAGAGAGAGAGAGAGAGAGATATTAATAGACAGACAGACAGATAGAGACAGACAGATGAATGAAACCTGAGGCACAGATTATTCTGGAATATTCTTTTTTAATAAAATTTGCACACATAAATGCATTTTCCGTACATTAAAATATAAAAGTTTATATAAGACTTTCTCAAAAGAAGAAACAGCATCAAGAAAACAAAATGTGCATTTTCTCCTTATCGCAGATGAAAGTCAGAAAGAAAAGACGTGATTTATTAAAAATAAAGAAGGCCTCAGCGCGGGCGAGAGGAGAGCGGCAGCCGCACGGATAACGACGAGGAAAGTAAAAATAAAGGCCACGAAGGTAAAGGCAAAGAAAAGAACTTAAAGTGAACCGTACTGAAGGCAAACGCAGCAGGTTCTCCTTCACGTCGCGTAAAGTGTCGAGTCGCTCGATGGAACGCAGTACCGGGAGAAGATGGGTTCCTCCTCAACACGATGGAAAAAATAAAATAAAAAAACTCTGGAAGTGAGGGAAGCATTCGTTTGTTTTCTCTATGCTGCTGTTCTTCTTGCGTGCTTTTTGTTCTTTTTCTCTTTTGGCACAAATCCGTCTGCCAGGCGTTCAGAGTTTCTGCCTTCCAACCTCCACCACTTCCGCATCACGTGCGTTCATTTGGACAGAACCTTCTTTATGTTCTCGACATCCATCTGAAACACACAGACAGCAGGAAAGAAATTACACACACACACACACACACACACACACACACACACACACACACACGTTCTCCACCTCATGACATTCCAGTTTCTTCTTAATGTGAGTGAAGAACCATGCCAGAAGGTCTTTAGATCTTTAGGTTTTCTCACAAAACCCTCGACGGTTCTTTACATTTTACACTCAGTGGCTTCTTTGTGCTTCATATAAACTCACTGCATTTTTTATTTGCTTGGGAAAATAATTCCACAGGAGGCCATGTTTCCTGCTCACCTGCAGGGATAAGCGGATCTTTTTCTCCTCGTCTAGTTCGCTCACAAGCTGTTTCATCTCTTGTCTGGAAAAAAACAGAAAACAATACAGTGGAATAAACTGGATAAGTCAGGAGCAAGGAATACCGATGGAATACCGATGGAATACTGATGGATAATTAAAATAAATTCTGTGAAACATCTCCCTCACTTCTACTAAACATCTCTTTCCCCATTCCAAATTTCTCCATCCCTCATTCCAAATGCCATTCTGCTCCCTTCCAGAAGTCTGCTTCCCTCTTTGGATAATCTCTGTCCTCTTCCAAATATCTCTCTCAGAAAGACTCCAAACATCTACCAACTCTTTTCAACTGCCTCTTTCCTCTTCCAAATGTCTTCATCCTCCTCCTTCCAAACATTTCACTCACCTTTCAGTAAGACGTCCTCCTTCCAGATTTCTCCTTCTGAACTGCTCCCTCCACTTTCTTACCTTCTTTTAGTTCCTTTTTGCTTCCCTCTATTCGTTTCTGTCTAAATGTTCCCCAAAAAAGTCCACAAAAAGTCCTTCCTCTTTCAGATGGTCTCTTTTCCTCCTCATAGGCAAGTTTCTTCCCTCTTCAAAGTTTTCCATTCCTCTTCCAAAAAGTGTCCATCAAACATCTACATTGTGTCTCCACCTGTCTCTTTCCCTCCTTATAAATGTCTCCCTCTTCCTTCCAAACATCCTCTTTCCAAATGTTTCTTTCTCTCCTTATAAACATCTCCCGCTTCTCCTACTTCCATACATCTTCCTTTCCTCTTCCAATTGTCTTCATTCACTTTCTAAACATCTCCCTCCTTCCTTCTTCCATCCATGTCTCCCTCCTTCCAAATGTCTCCATGTCTATAAAACACCTTCCTCTCCCTTCCAAACATCTCCATTTCTCCTTATGAACATCTCCATAACTTCTTCCAAACATCTCCATACTCATCTTCCTTAGAAACATCTCTGCATCCTTTTATGTATCTCCATCCATCCAAACATAACCTCCTCCTGACTTGCCCTTCCATCTCCCTCTCCCTGTCTCTCTCTAAACATCTACTTCGCTTCATCCCTACTTGTGCTGGCTCTTCATCAGCTCCACGGTGGCCCTCAGCTCTCGTAGTTGAGCTCTGAGCTCCTCCAGCACGGTGGAACCCTGCTCGCTCTTCATCTTGGCCTCCATGGAGGGAGAGTGAGGCCTGAGGGCAGCGGCACCTGGAGGTGTGGTCAGAGATGAGGGTTTGGAGGACTTCTCAGGAGCCTGTAGAGAACAAATCCACATGGGGTTTAGAACATCATGTTCCACAAACAAACACACTCATTGGTCTGCTGATCTCCTGAGCATTGTCGGCATGTAGGGCCTCAGTCTCTCTGTGTGTGTGTGTGTGTGTTTTGGTTAAGTTCGCCCCTTTGTGGTGGGATCAGGGAATGCATGCAAAGGAGAGGAACATGTCACAAGGTGAGGTTGAGGAAAGGTGGGTGTGGCTAGGAGGAGGGGGAGGGGCTTACTGTGATGATGGGCAGTGCCTTGGGCATCTTCCTGGTGCTGTCGAGAGATCTGGGAGAGAATGAGTCCGGCTCGTCCTTCCCCTTCTCCCTCTCCTTCTGTTCGTCCTCCGGAGACAGCGAGTCCAGGAGGTCAGAGCTGGAGAGAGATGACTGAGGAAGACATGGAGATTATAGACAACACGCACACACACACACACACACACACACACACACTCAGCAGATACCTCAAAGTTCTCACACACTGCATGGTGAAGACATCTTCAAACGAAGTGACATCACACCCCTTTTACAACATTAAACTGACAATACTTCCCTCATTCATAGAGTTAAAAGAGAAGAAAGCGACATGGGCGGAGCAGTGGGCGGAGCTACAGGTGGAGCAGAGGATGGGTATGAAAAAAAAAAAAATCGCCCTGAAAGTTAACTTTCGACGTTGTGACATGGAAAGCTGCAGTGTTTATTTTGTCAGTGAAATATTTAAATATTTCCTGAAGAGTATGCTAATTCAGCGCTACATTTTATAGCTGGGTGACTTTGACCAGCAATTTTTTTTATTCTAAATTTTAAATTTAATTAATTTAAATTTATTTTTCATTTAATCTCTGCTGAACATTTTTTCTGACACAGAACTCTTTTAATATGTTCATGAGACATGATGCCATGAACTTTATAACTTTACATCAATCCTGTGATTATATCCAGCTCCAAAAAGCTCACACTGTCCGAGAGCCAATCAGATTTCAGCCTTTACGATTCCGAATCTCGTGGCCTGAAAAGGCAGAGACTGTAGACTTCACGAAACTGAAATCATAACATTTTATTCAGTGTGAAACTGCTCGATATGTTTAACTAACATCTGCGGGAGGAGCGAAAGGTGACGGATTATTTACAGATTTTTATGATTTCTCTGAGACAGAATTTAGGAATGAGGAGATGTTTAGATGACAGTGAAAGTCATTTCATTTTGTCTTTTATGTATTTGATACTAATAACTCGAATGACACGATGAGACCTTTTAGCCCCGCCCATATCGTCCTTTCTCATCCGGACGTGAACACAGCGTTAGCGTGAGAGAGACGTGCTTTTCACGTGCTGTATGAACTGAACATCTTCAGTAGAATGGTTGAATAAACGATTCATGCTGATGAGCTCAGATTTGTGTGTGTATGAGTGTGTGAGTGTATGAGTGTGTGTGTGAGTGTGTGTGTGTGTGTGTGTGTGTGTGTGTGTGTGTGTGTGCGCGCGCTCACAGATGTGAAGATCTGAGAGCGAGGTCGGCGGTCTGTGACTCGAGGTCTGGAGGCAGTGGGGTGACTCAGCTTCTCTGTGGAGGAGACGATGGAGTCGAAGTCGTCTATATTTTCCACACACACACACACACACACACACACACATTACATACAGGAATAACCGGTGGCTCGGCATGTCAGATCACATGGGTATGACATCACAGTGAATGTGAAAGTGATGACTTTATCACGCCGGTGTTTTCCCGCCTCACACTCACCGATTTCAGCTGATTTGTCTGAGGACGTCCGATCTGAAGCTACACCAGAACCGTCACACCTACACACACACACACACACACACACACACACACACATTTTGTCAATTATTTTTCTCATTATGTCTGTATGAACCTGATTTCTGGGGGTGTGGCTATATGTGTGACATCACTAAATAATCTTCATCGCAAACATAAGATCGAGAGCGTCTATGCAAACATCAGTGATGACTGGACGATGTGTTGTCATGGTAACACAACAACATGACATTACATTCTGATGAATCACACTGACAAAAGTGAGCTAGTTCACTAGCAGCTAACTAACTGGCTAGCTAAGTTATTGATATCAGGGTATTAGAGATACAAAAGTGATGTTTCTAATTTGCATATTCATACACATTCATGCATATTCATACATCCTGTGTTTTTATTTGTAGAGACTTTCTAAATGATTTATGAATTTGACACCGATTATTTTTAATGGTTACAATTTAACTTCATTCAATTTGCATATCAGATATGATTGGTAAAAGGTTATTGGTTGAGGAAGATTATTTAGTGATGTCACAACCATAACCACGCCCCCAAAATCAGTTTTATATAAAAGGACTGAGAAAGTCTTTGCTTTATGCTGTACTTAAACATTTAACGAAGAGCTGGCTAATTCAGCACTACAATTTCTCAGCTAGGAAAAAGCCTCACTTTCTATCTATCTATCTATCTATCTATCTATCTATCTATCTATCTATCTATCTATTTTTATGAAGCCCACCACTCCCCCTCTTTTCTTTGGATATTTGGATTCTTTTCTATAAGAGTTTTTAATATAGATTGTTAAAGCCACTCCTAGGAGAGGTGGAGAAAAAAAAGGAAGGGAAAGTTAAATAAACAAACAAATAATTTTTTTTTCAATAAAAGCATCGTATAGTCTCGCAACCCAGACTTCTAAGTTCTGAGTGTATGTGGCCAAGCCACGCCCACTTTCTCACAGCTGCAGAGCATGAATAGATCTACAGCATGATTCGTGGGTTCGCAGAAGAAGGTGAACGAGAAGGTGAACGAGAAGGTGAGAGCAGAACTGACTGTACGCTGGGCGCGGCCGGTCTCTCGGGTCGCTCGGGTCGCTCGGGTCGTTTAGGGGGCCGGTTCAGGGAGTTGTTGCTCTTCGGGGGAATAGGCTTCTTCGGTGGAAAGATGGGAAGCACCGGCTTCTGGATCTCAACCAGCTTGATTTCATCACCTAGACGACATCATCATCATCATCATCATCTGACTCAACAAACAGAACGTTTATCACACACTAAATCACTAACACACTTTTCTTTCTTGTTTGAACGCTTTCACACTCCATCATCATCATCATCATCATCATCATCATCACCATCATCATCATCATCACCATCAACATCATCATCACCATCATCAGAAGAATCAATTGCACACTGATTCAGACTCGACAAACGTGTTCACACTGAATCAGCATGAAACTGATTCTTTTCATGATGATGATGATGATGATGATGTGTAGGTGAGGAAATCAGGTAAGTTCACATCATCATCATCATCATCATCATTAATAGAATGAATTTCTCACTGATTCGAACTGTGAATCAGCGAAAATGATTCGTTTGATGATGATGATGATGGAGTGTGAAAGCGTTCTAGCGGGAAAAAAGTGTGTGTAGATTTTATCAGCAAAGCACGACTCTCACACTCAGTGAGTTAGTCTCACACACACACACACACACACACAGACACACACACACACACACACACACACATGCGTTATAGCAGCCAGAGCATAACAAACATCAACATCAGGAGGCTCCCGAGGACCGTAAGGAGAGCCGGGTTAGTGTGAACTGACGGAGATAAAGAGTTTTTGCGCACGTCGTGCTACCTTTCTCCTCGGCTCGCTGCGGGAGAGACTCGGGCCGCTCGGGAGGAACCTTTTTAACCTCTGGCTTTTTGTCTGAGGGGGTAGGACACACACACACACACACACACACACACACACACCACACCACACATACAGACTGCTTTACTCTCTCTCTCTCTCTCTCTCTCTCTCTCTCTGGACTACATGCTCTTTAAAAGTATATTGTGGGTAATTTCACTCTCCTGTACACACACTCATGCATCATACAGGTGATGATGTGTTTCAGCCACAAGAGGGCGCCATGAGCTAAAAAAAACTTCAAACAATCGCCATGTACATTTATCACATCTCATCACACTGTAGCTCACTGATAGATAGATAGATAGATAGATAGATAGATAGATAGATAGATAGATAGATAGATAGATAGGTAACTAAAACCATAACCAATAAAAAAAGAAACACCCAGATAATCAGGCAACGAAAATGATTGTACAATAAACAGTAAAATAAATTTCGTAAATTATTTAAAGAATTAACCTGAAAGTTTTTCACAGTTTCTAAGAACAGAACCAGACCAAAATCAGGCTATTTATTTAGTTTATAAATTTTTATATAATTTTTTGTTATTTAACTGTACTAAAGAGCCATACTTTTTCTTCATTTTTCCTATTTCTTTGGTGCAGTGAGATTTAGGGACCAATAGGACTAATATCTGTTTTGCTAAATTTTTTTATTTACACTCAGTTAAAATGATTCTTTACATTATTATGAAACGATGATATTCGTTGTTTTTTGCTGTTTAATAATGATTCTAGCAAAAGGTTTCAGCTACACGGAAAAAATAAAGTGAAAATTTCAGCAATTTA
>JAKKZN010000022.1:17316910-17323146 GCA_033441825.1 Pangasius elongatus | reverse complement strand
AGAGAACCTCAACATCTTCAGCTCTGCTACCTCTAGCTCTGACTCCTGCCTCTTCCTCAGTGCCACTTTCTCTAAACACAATAATATATATAGATACATAAAATATAAAACATATATATTAAATGTTACACACACACACACGCTCCACACCGAGATCAGACTCACGCGATCGATATTAAACGATGTGTCTATGTCACACAATCAGTAACAGTTCCATTAATTCACAGATGCAAACAAAATATATTTAAAAAATTTATTGAGCTTTTTTCTGCTATGAAATTCTACATATTTCGTGCAAATAATGACCCGTGATGAACTCAGACTTTGTCAGATGTCGCGTTCGGGACGTGGCTGGAATTAGAGCGTCCTAAATAAAGGTCCATCTTAAAAATGATACCCGCATCGATGTTTACGAATTGCATCGATACATCGGATCGTTGGCTCTTTGATCGATACATCGATCCATATCAATAGATTATTACACCCCTAGTAATTAAACACTCGTTATTCAGAACAGCTCATTAATTAGTAGACTCCAAACTCCAAATGAACTCACAAGCAACTCAACCAAAAGCAAGGGTGCCAATACTTTGAGCTTGATGAAGATAAAGAGAATGTGAAGTGAAAGTTTGACGTTAAAATGCGAGTACGAGCTCAAGTTCACAATCAAACGCTGATTTATTTAGTTGTGTAGTTTTATCTGATGTTGACACACAGTGTAGCTGCTGCCAGTGTTTGTTGTGTTCGCTCATTAATATTTATTACACGCTCATTAATATTCATGAGCGTATTCAAAGACTAACTGAAACTAATCAGCTGCCTTTTTCTCCCTGAGTTTAAAACAGGATTATTATATCATTATTGTTATGTGTTTGTTGTTAAACAATTCTAAGCATGTTTATTCAGATTTATGTTCATGTTTATTTTATTTGCTTGTCTGAGTACTTGATTAAAGAACGACTCAAAACACAACAGTGACGACGACGACGAGGAGAAAACACACGCTGTGACAAACAAACTCCTGCAGCCTGCAAGCTGACGTCTCTGTCTGCATCTCATTCAGGAATGAAACAAAAGCCAGACTGTGTGTGTGTGTGTGTGTGTGTGTGTGTGTGTGTGTGTGTGTGAGAGAGACAGAATGAGGGGGTGTGTTTGATAGTGTGTTCGAGTAACAGACCAGCTTTGACGCTGGTCACATGACCTGAAAGTGGCCTTCACAGCCAATCCTAGCTCCAGATGGTTCTGCTACACAAGGCTGAGGAACCGCTTTTACTGAGGAACCGCCTGAGCAGTGGAACCCGGAGAAAAACAGGATTTCTGACAGAACGTGTAAGAGGATGAAATGTGCCGTCTGGCAGCAGAGAGAGCTGTGATGCTATCTGAGCGCTCAGACGATGCCAAGTGACATCATCATCATCGTCATCATCGTCATCATTATCATCGTCATCATCATCAACGTACTCCTGTCTCTGCTCCAGCTGCGGATCATGACACGCTTAATTCTCGTTTTATTTTAGAACCCAAACATGTAAATCCACATTCAAAACCCACGAACGAGACTAATTACATTACAGGAAATAGGTTCAGTGCTCACACAACACGAAGCTGTGTAGACGGTAGGAAGTACAGATATGATCCTTTTTTATTTTTTTTACAGATAATCACACACACACACACACACACACACACACACACACACACACACACACACACACACACACACACACTCCAGTTTGAAATTTTCACAGTATGATAATCTGACAATATCTCTTAATTAATCGACTATTTAAACCCATGATTTAAAGTCGCTGGTAAAAATGAGAGCAAATTGTATGATAAAATTCATATATATTAGCAGTTAATCCACACAATAAACATCCACTCGTCCACTTTATATACAAACCAGTTTATATACAAACCAGTTTATATACAAACCAGTCCACCTGCTCAATCACACAATTATCCAATCAGCCAATCATGGTGCAGCAGCGCAATGGATAAAGTGATGCAGATCTCGAGCTTCAGATTCACATCGAACATCAGAAAGGGGGAAAAACGTGATGTCATTCATCTCAGTGACCTCATTGATCTCATTGACCTCATTGACCTCACTCATCTCAGTGATCTCATTAACCTCATTGATCTCAGTGATCTCATTGACCTCATTGATCTCATTGACCTCATTGACCTCACTCATCTCAGTGATCTCATTAACCTCANTTAATCTCATTGATCTCATTGACCTCACTCATCTCAGTGATCTCATTAACCTCATTAACCTCAGTGATCTCTTTAATCTCATTGATCTCAGTGATCTCATTGACCTCACTCATCTCAGTGATCTCATTCATCTCAGTGATCTCAGTGATCTCAGTGATCTCAGAGAGCGTGGCATGGCTTTGGGTTTGAGTATTTTAGAAACTGCTGATGTCCTGCTGGGGTTTTCACACACAACCATCTTTCACACATTTTATACAGAACGTTGTGAAAACCAGAACACATCCGGCGAGCATCAGTAAGGAAACGCCTTGTTGATGAGAGAGAACAGACTGGTCCGAGCGAACTGGAACACTGCAGTAACTCTTTACAACCGTGGTGAGCAGAAAAGCATCCCAGAAAGCAGCAGAAGAAATACATCAGCATGTTATTATTATCATTTTTTTACAGTTACAGCTTTACCTCTAACTGTTACAAAGCACCGACACTGGAGACTCCTTCCATCAATGTTAAATAAACCTCTCCTAAACAGAAAACAAGGATTTTGATTAGCGGAGCGTCTGCTGTACGAGTCCCTGTGAATGAGCTGTTGCTATAGAAACGTCAGAGCTGCGGTTGTAGAAAATGAATCAACATCTTCTGACCAATCAGAAATAATCAGAAATGTAAATGATAACAACAGCTGCGTCTTTACTCCGAAGTGTGGATTCGGGTTTTTCTGGTGGTTTGGATGTGAACGACGACTGTAGCTGACTGTAAACATCCTGCATCCTCAGCGTTCCTCTGACCACAGCGCCTCTTTAAATAGCACACACTCTTCTCACTCTGGTGAAGCAGAGTTACAGCTCACCATAGGGCACTTCTTCAAATGTGACAAAACACAAGGGCTTGTGTCTGACCGCTTCCTTCACGAGATGGGAAATATCAGCTCTCTGCAAATATTCCAGGAATGCAGAGCGCGCTTTACTGACGCCCCCCCGCTTTAAAAAGCGTCTCAGAGGCAGACGGGGAGCCACGACGGTGCGGCCGGGACGGAGTGATCGTCATGACAACATCACACACATGTACAGCTCCATACAGATGTTTAATGTGTGGGTTAAAGGAGGTCAAGGAGAGCGTGAAACATCTGCAACGTGGCACTGGATCCGGCGACTCTGACGCTCTATCTGTCTTTAATAAACGCTCTGAAGACGCTCTTTGCAGAAAAACAGAGCTGTCGTTCCACCAGCCTTATCTCTCGCTCATATTCCTCCACTTCCGTAACGAGCGTTTAAAATGTCCTTTATTTCAAAAGTAACAAAAACTCAGAGTTCAGCATTTATTTCTAAATGACGTGAGTTATTTTCAGCGGCCTCGTGCTTTTCAGCGTGATTTCACACGATGCATAAAATTAATCTATTCTACAGAGTTTGAGAAACAAATCACAATCATGTGAACAGGCCCACACACACACACACACACACACACACACACACACACACACACACACACACACAGACACACACAGAGTACTCAGAATGAAAAGTTCACAGCGCTGTTTCTCTTACATTACACACTCTGAGTGTATCAGACATGAGCGCAGGGTTCCAGCAGATAAATCAGTTTTTCCAATAAAGTGGACATAATGCAAAAAAAAAAAGATTATGTGTGTGTGTGTGTGTGTGTGTGTGTGTGTGTGTGCTTGTTAACTTTTCTCTGACGTGTTCAGCGACTCTGGCGATGATTTTATTGTATTTTCGTTATTGCTGTGTAAAGTTAGAACCCGTGCACTCACTTACTAATTGAGCTGACATTTTGGCGATGAAGGGACGGCGGTTGCCATGGCAACATGACGTCATATTCCGACTGCTAACGTATAAATCAGTGAGAACACTAACGAGGACGTAAATCGAGACTCTGAAATGTGTTTTAGCTTTCTGCAGTTTGCGTATCGATGCATGTTCATGAGCCGTGGCTGTGTGAATAAAGGTGGAGGAGAGCAGACGTTCCTGTAAACGCTTTAAAGGAGGATGTGAAGCGCGCAGACACGGAGGAAGACAGGAAACAAACACGCGTCGCTGTGTTTTCTTCACTGCAGCACAGAGAAGGCGTTTTGCATTTGTGGACATCACTGCTGTTCTGCAAAAGTGCACAAAAAAGGAAGCAGACGTCTCTCAGAGTGAATCATAGCCAATAAAACCGCACGGCTTTTTATTTTTATTTCAGGACGTCTCAGGCATCAGCGCTCATCCTCGCTTCCACACAGCTCAACCTGCTCCTTACAGCTACGACTAGGGCTATCAGCTTCCACACACACACACACACACACACACACACACACACACACACACACACACACACACACACATGCCATCTGTCAGGAACGGCATCATTACAACACAACACAACGCAACACACACCTCCTCTGAAAACTTCCTGGATCCAAACACTCAGCAGCTCAAAGGGCTGAAAAACATTCCGGGTTTACGAGTGTTTCCAGAAAACAACAAAAAATGAGGAGGAGGGACACACACACACACACACACACAAATACACAAACACACACAAAAATACACAAACACACACACACAAATACACAAACACACAAACACAAAAATACACAAATACAGAAACATAAAAATACACAAACACACAAATACACAAATTCACAAACAAAAAAATATGCAAACACAAAAATACACAAACAAACAAACAAAAACAAACACATAAACACACAAACGCGTCCACATGTTGTGATACGGGGTGAAGCTCGTGTTGATCTTTAAGCGCGAATTCACTGTAATTTATTTTATATATTATAAAATGCTGGTGAAAGCTGTTGTGCGATTGTGAGATTGTGCGATTGTGTGATTGTGCGATTGTGCGATTGTGCGTCGGGAATAACGATGAGTTACTGAGTTACTGTTTCCACCTCAACGCTGATTATTTTCCTATCACCGCACTTCCCGCATGTTTTTTATTCCTCACAGCAATTTAACAACAATTACAATTTATTTTCATTTATTAAAGAAGCACGAAATTTTTTTTATCCATTTACAGTTACATTTAACGCCTGTGTACGTTTAACACGTCTCGCTTACGCTGTAGCAGCTATAAACGGCCGCTCCCTCACCAGCCTCTGCTTTCCTCTCTCATGGATGTAATAAAGACAGAAAAACGCAGCTTGTCGTATTTTGTTACCGAAAAACTGCAGAAAAAGTCCCGAAGACTTTTACACCTTTACTCTGAGTGTTACAAAGCGCTGACACTGGAGACTCCTTCCCTAAAGGTTACATAAACATCTCCTTACAGAAAACTTTAAAAAAAAAAAAGTCTGTTTATTATTAGCGGAGCTGAGTGGTACACGTCACTGTGGATGAGCTGTTACTATGGAAACGATAAAGTGTTAATGTGCTTTAATATAAACCCGTGATTGCTTTGATGGCTGCGATGATTAGGGGTCCAAGCACGCTTTTCTCAGAACAGAAGAAGAAGAAGAAGAAGAAGCGTGCGCTCGCGTGTAAATTTCACAGTTCTGGTTTTGTGCACGCAGCTGAAGAGTGACTTCCTGTGTGAACTCTGTACATGCACATCTTCAGTTTATATAAAAAATCGCTTTATATTTTTTTGAAGTCTGATTTCTTTCCTGGTCAACTTCAGAGTCACAGCAGCACACCTTCTATAGCTGCTGCATGAAGAAACACGGCTTTATAGGCGACACAGACCGGAACCAGAACCACAGGCTCGGATAGAGCGCGTGCACGTGCGAGCTGAGAGAGAGAGAGAGACAGAGAGAGAGAGAGAGAGCGGTTCGGCTCGGTTCGGCTCGGCTCGGCTCGGGCAGGACTCCTGCTCAGGCCACTTCCCAGCCTGTTAGTGAGCTGCAGGAGAATAACGGGACGCGGGACTCCGGTGTGAACACAATGCATTACACAGCCATAGACGCGCGCGTGCACCGTAAACATCGCCCTACTCACCCATTTATAAACTTTATTTCCGCCTCGTGATCCTCCCGGAGACTGAGGGCTGGAGAATTAAAA
>JAKKZN010000022.1:17304410-17314410 GCA_033441825.1 Pangasius elongatus | reverse complement strand
TTCTACACCTTCGAAGTGCTACAACATAGTGTTCTTCTTTAAGTGAGGATTACAAGTGGAACCCATTTAGGAAGTCCAGAATGATCCAAAGAACCTGTGAAGAACAGGTTCTTTGATTTGCTTTTCTAAACATTAAAGGTGTTACAACACTGTGTTTCCCTTGAAGAACCCTGAAAAAACTCCATGAAGCACCTCACAGGTGGTTTGTAGAACCCTAGAACCCATAGCCTTTCCATTTAGAGAGGATTGCATGCAGAACCCCTTTATGAACCAAAGAATGAAGGGTTCTTCACAGGTTCTTAGGATCATTCTTAGCTTCCTGAAGGGGTTCTGCTTATACCCTTCTCCTCTCTAAAAGAGAAACATAGCACCGTTAAGGTTTAGAAAGATCCAGAGAACCCATGAAGAACCCTAAGAGTGCACACACAATCTAATGATTACCTCTTTATGAAGCTAAGAACGATCCAAAGAACCTGTTAAGAACCCTTTTCTAAGAGTGAAAGAGTGCACATGCTTCTTCAGGGTTCTTCAGGTGAGAATGTTTCCCTTTTAGACGAGATTACAAACAGAACCGCTTCAGGAAGCGAAGAACCTGTGAAGAACCCTTTTCTGATAGAACACAGTCTTAAAAAGCTTCAGTGAAGCATCTTAAAGGCTTCTTTGGTTTGTTTCTTCTAAACCTTAAAGGTGCTACACCAGAGTGGTCCTGTTTATGAAGTTAAGAACAACGCAAAGAACCCTGGAGAACCCTGAGAAGTCAGTGACGGAAAGCAATGCCGCTTTTCCTTTTTCTTTACTTTTTGCGAACAGGTTTGAAGTGTAGATGAATGAAGGTTAAAGGTTAAGGTGTGTTTATATTAATGAGCTTTAGTAACTAGTAATCAGTTGGAGCCTCAGCTCCATCCACACGCCCTCCAGCTGTTTGTAAACACCAGCTGCCATGTGGCACTCTGACGCAATCCGGGAGGCGGAGTTTACTCTGTAGTCCTAAAGCGCTTACAGAACTGAGATCCCTACAGGACTACAACTCCCACAATCCCCCGCGCTGTCAGCTGATTGGTGCTGCTGTGTGTTTGGTGGATGCGTTGGGGAGGTGGATCACGTCCCCCTGCGCGCATCGCGCTTTAGTGCTGTCTGGATAAGAGAGAGAGAGAGAGAGAGAGAGAGAGAGAGAGAGAGAAATGCGCACTGAGGAGGAGTGAGAAAGGACACAGGCTCAGATCGAGGAGAAAGAAAAAACAAGAAAGACAGACAGAAAGAAAGGGACGCGATTAAGAGTCGGAGTGACTTTATTTTCTTAATATACAAACTCTTGAAAGAGATCAAAGCTCGGCGTGTTTGTTTTAAGAAGGTGAGAAAGTGAGAAGGTAAGTTCTGCTCATGTTCCTGAGATGCCAAAAAAAACCCGCACTTTTCTTTTATTCTCTTCCACTTTATCTTCTCTCCACTTCTCTCCATAATCCGAAAGCGCTTTACATGTAAACTCTGTGAGAGTCGCGTCTTTCTCACGCGTAGAAAAGGAAACGGTGTGGACTTCTGCCGGTGAGAGCGGTGTGTGAGCTGTGACACCGGGACAGGGGTGTCATCTTTAACTCCTGGTTTATTGTTTACATTAGACTTCGTCTTCAGGACACTTTTCATGAACAGGAAGTGAGTGAGCTCTACAGTATAATGCTCTTGAATGTTTCCACACTGCAGGGTTTCGGGTTTGGACAGCTCTGGTCTGCTGCTGATGAAAAAGCTTCTGGCTTTATCCTAAATGTAAATGGAAGGAAGGCAGTAAGATTGGTTTATAAAGTACAAAACAATAAAATAATGCCGGAAGCAGCCACGGAGATAACGAGCAGCACGACACGGCTCAGATATCTCAGATACTGATCAGACATCAGGCAGGTTTGAGACCAGAGCTGAGTTTTTCCTCCTCAGGGTTTGTGCGCTGTTCTGTTCACTCCTCTCATCTTTCTCAGAGCACTGAGATGGAATTGCGGTTATAACGCTTCGTGGCCAGGCATCTGACTCACCGAGTGCACTTAACAGGGTGACAGATGAACACTCCTTACACACAGACCCCACAGCTCACAGCTTCTAGCTTTCTTTTCGTAAGGTTCTGTGCTGGAACCATTTTAGAACAGTAAGGAGCCTGTAACGCGAGGTTCTCGGCTCCCTGTGCTCTTCTGTGGCGCACCGTCAGCACCTCTCTCACGTGGCACTTCTTTGTTTATAACCTGTTATTAAGTGTGAATGAACACTAGGAGGCAGCACGTAAAGCCGGGCCACGTGCAAAAGGTGTCTCCAGGTGAGCTCACCTGAGCCTCTGCCCACGTCTCAGATAACACGGAGGAAAAATACGCCGGTGCGAGTCCAAGTAGCCGAGGCGCTTTTTCTCTGACGTTCGCATTTAGTGCCCGAGGCTGTGTCCCAAACTGCGTCGTATCTACGCTGGTACAGGTGTGTGCTGTTATACCGTTGAGTAAGTGGTTTGGGACGCAGCCATCAGGACAACAAAAGGTTGCCAGGTTTTTCACAACATGTCTCTGTTAGATACGGCAAATATTTTCCATCATCATGTGTGATAGAACCCTGCGCTTTGTGTTTGTAATTTGCAGTGTGGCTTCAGACTTCAGGTTGGATGTGTAGGATAGTTATTGTGAGTTTCAGAGCAATAATACAATAAAAGCAACTCAATTAAAGGAAAGATAGTATTTCTTAATCCTTTATGAGGCCTACATGATTGGTATCTTGATTGATCTTACCCGGGGTTGCCATATCTGTTGTTTTTCTGCGGAATTTTCCGGCACATTTTGATGTTTTTTGAGTTGATGGATTGGAGTTTGGGTTTTTTGGGAATGAGGTGATCTGTTCATTCTAGTAAAGATTCTTTATTTAGGCCAATTTCTGTAATTATATGAGACTAATTTGGGATGACTGTGTTTTTATTGCTGCTTGATGCGTCGACTTTGCTTTATCTTTATTTCAGGAAAGTTGAAAGTATTTTTATCAAAAGCAAATGGACAGAATTTGTTTATTTATTGCTGATTATTTGTTTATTGTTGTCATCCGGTTGCAGGTTTTGAATCCACACGCAGTTAATGTCAGAAATGGAAAATGGTGGTGTTGTATCTGATGGAAGTGAATCTGATTCTTATCTCGTCTTATCTCAGCAGACCCGGTTCCTCGTCCTGTTCTCCTGTCACTGGGCCTCAGGCCTGATCCAAGCTGTCTGCCATGGTGCTGATCCTGGGAAGACGGCTAAACCGGGAGGATTCGGGTGTCCGCGAGTCCCCCGCCGTCAAGCGCAAGGTTCTGGAGATGGACACAAAAACTCTGAGCAGTCATGATGTGTTCGACTTCTCCTCAGGCCCGAGCCATGCTGAGAGCATCCTCCAGATGTTCAACGAGTTCCGTGACGGCCGGCTCTTCACCGACGTGGTGATCAGCGTGGAGGGGCGTGAGTTCCCGTGTCACCGCGCCGTGCTGTCGGCGTGCAGCAGCTACTTCCGTGCCATGTTCTGTAACGACCACCGCGAGAGCCGCGCCATGCTGGTGGAGATCAACGGCATCCGCGCAGACGCCATGGACACCTTCCTGCAGTATGTGTACACGGGCCGGGCGCGCATCACCACCGACAACGTGCAGTTCCTATTTGAGACGTCCAGCTTGTTCCAGATCGGGACGCTGCGTGACGCCTGCGCCAAGTTCCTCGAGGACCAGCTGGACCCGTGTAACTGCCTGGGCATCCAGAGATTCGCCGACGCCCACTCGCTCAAGCAGCTCGCTAACCGGTGCCGTAGCTACTCCCTGCAGAGCTTCGCCGACGTGGCGCAGCACGAAGAGTTCCTGGACCTGCGCCGTGACGAGCTCGAGGAGTACATCTCCAGCGACGAACTCGTCATTGGTAAGGAGGAGACGGTGTTCGAGGCCGTCATGCGCTGGGTCTACCACGACATCGAACACCGGCGTGCCGTCCTGCGTGACCTCCTGACGCACGTCCGCCTGCCGTTGCTGCACCCAAACTACTTTGTGCAGACCGTCGAAGGCGATCAGCTCATCCAGAACGCTCCGGAGTGCTACCAGCTGCTGCACGAGGCACGGCGATACCATGTACTGGGCAATGAGATGATGTCACCTCGGACACGCCCACGCAGGTAAGACTCGTAATACAAGTCAGGTGTTCTTTGTAAGGCTAAAGATCGTAACTTCTTCATCGGATTCTGAAATTTTGCAGGGTGCTGCACAGAACTGCTAAAGTTTTCTCCAGAGGAACAAAAGAAAGCAGAGCGTTGAGTTGGGAATCATTTTACAGTGAAATATATAAAACACAGAAGTATGCACCAGCATTAGCGTGTCCTGAATTAGCAATACTAGTACAGCTACATGAACACAGCACTGCTCTAAAAGACAGCTGTTTTTAGCAAGCTAACACTGGGCTATTATATATATGTAAGCTTACTGTATATAGCGTAAGTGTTTTGAGGAAGCTAGCTAGCATTAGGCTAACTATTATATTGTGTAATTAAAAGTATTAGCCAGGTTTGTTGGGAAACTAGCCAACTTTATGCTAACTATGATGCAATTAAATTCATTAGCAAAGGTTGTTAGCAAGTTAGCTAGTATTTAAATTGTATAGTAAAGAATAAATTAGCATGTGTGCATGTAAAACTGCAGATCATGTGATTGTGCTAAGAATCAATTATTTAGTTTTTTTCTTTTCTGTTCCTTAGGGCTTTTTTTTTCTTTTCCTTCATGAGATTTAGTGTTAAGACACAAGTCAAAGCAATCAAGCCCGCACGCAGTGTTTTCCAAACCGGATCTTCTTTAACGCCTCGGGTCTCGTCTTCTTTTTGTTTTTAGCTTTACAGAGATGAGACGTTTGACTGCAGGCTTGTAAAACTGCCAAACAGGATGTTGAGAGACAGAAACACGTCATTAAGCTCTGTGAAAGCCACCTAATGATGGGTTCTTGTGAGACACGATGTCGCGTCTGAACTCCGGTGTTTCTTTGTGCTGCTCTGAGGTTTATCAGCCTGACCCCATCGTGCCGCGTCTCTCCCCGTCTGCTCTAAGCACCGTGTCCGGTCTTTATGTTTAGCGCCTCATGTGGAACCGTATCAAAGAGCAGATCTGTTAGTTTAATCTCTTTCACCTCGGCGACTCTCCCATGCGGCGCACGGCGGTTTGTCTGTTATTCCTGCTCCTCGGCTTTCACTCAGTCAGCAATTTAATCAGCCATAAAGAAGAAAGAAATATAGCTAGTAGCATGATTTTTTCTCCACAGAAGATCTTTGGGGTAAATTCACAGAGACAGGATCGAACATGAAGAGAACATCTGGAAAGGCGGAATAAGTCCCGTCAGGCCTCCATCGCTTCATTAACTGCCTTTAGGTGGAATTACAGAATCAGTTTTTTTGAAGCAGATCCCGGATCAAGGATTTTTACCTGACAATGAACTTGTGTACTTTTTTCTTTAAATGTAAATATTAGCCTCTCTTAGATCTTTGTTGGAAATCTTTCTGTTGATGTCTGAATTACAGATCCAATACAGATCTAGTACAGATCTAATACAGATCCAATACTGATCTAATACTGATCTAGTACAGATCCAATACTGATCCAATACTGATCTAATACAGATCCAATACTGATCTAATACTGATCTAGTACAGATCCAATACAGATCAAATACAGATCNTATCTATCTATCTATCTATCTATCTATCTATCTATCTATCTATCTATCTATCTATCTATCTATCTATCTAATGTTCCAATACTGATCTGATACTGATCTGATACTGATCCAGTACAGATCCAATTCTGATCCATAGCTTTTCCAGTACTGATCTAATGCTGGTCCAATAATGATGGAAGATAAATATCCGACACTGATCCAATACAGATGCAGAATGGATTTGAGGCAGATCTGATTCTGATCTGATACTTGTCAGATAGAGATCCAATAATCATCCAATACAGTTCCACATCTGATCTGATACTAATCTCATTCAGATCCAGTACTGATCTGAAACAGATGTGATTCTGATCTGGTACTTCTGCAGTACTGAGTGAGGGTGAACTCAGCCCCACTGATCTCACTGTCCTTTATTAGCATTTCTAACGTCATGGACTCTGGTGGAATCATCTGGACTGGTCCTCAGGTGTAGCTGTAAGCCGTACACAACGGCGATTTGAGGCAGACGCAGCTATAGAAACGTGTAGATGTATACAGTGTGACGTGCGTACGCCTCCGCACGTCCATAAACACCACCAAACACACTCCTGCTGACACGTGTCTGTGTGTTAGAGCCCGTGTGCTCTTTGTTTTTTTCTGTCTTTTTATGTTTTTCCTTCAGAGCTGAACTTTGGAACTGGTCTGAACGTGAATCGACAAAACGATCAGTCATTATTTGTGTGTGTGTGTGCGTGTGTGTGTGTGTCATGAGTTCATTGTTTAGTTCTGGTTTAATGGTTGTGGAGGTGGGGGGTGTAGTTCTGTAATCACCTCAACTGCCATGATAAAGTCACGCAACAGAGCCTAACAGCTATAAAATGCAGCGTGCCTGAGGACAAAAGTGTGTTTGTGTGTTTCTAAAGGACGATGGAGTGATAAAAGAGCGTTCGGTTTGAGGGAAAGGGTTAACGTTGTGTTCAGCAGGGTGTCAGTTTGCAACAGGCTGCTCCACTCCCTCTGTCTCCGGGCAGATCACAGACGAACGTTTCCTTATTTACTTACGTAATAACGTGGAAATATTAATCTGTATTTCTTTGTAACAGCATGTTTTTCACACTGCTCTTGTGAAAGTGTCCTTCCTCAAGATCCAAGTGTTTGGTTGTTTTTGAGGGAAAGAGGAGGAGCGAGACAAAATGTTTTTCAGGCAGAGAGCCACCGTTCGCTGTGAGACCTCAGCCCTCGCTCTCGGCCGTAATCCTGCGTTTTTGTTCCCTGCTATTCTTAGCTCAGGGCCGAGAGCAGAGGAGAAAAAAGCAGCCAAACAAACAGGTTCTGTTAATGAGTTACAGCAGAGGGCACTGACGCGCACAGTTCGGCATGTGTGTGTGTGTGAGTGTGTGTGTGTGTGTGTGTGTGTGTGTGTGTAAAAGGTCACTGTGTGATAATGAAAAAAATATCAGAAATGTTTTGGACATTTTGTAGTAAAAAAAAACACTCCACAGTGGGCCCGTGGGATTATGACGCTTCACAAAATATGACGTAAAACAAAAGTCCTGCTTTTATGTGACTTCTGTAACAAAAGTCAAACTGTTTACAAACAAATTTATTCCCTAAATCATTCGTAGGAGCGTTTAGGCAGGAAACGTGGCGCTGATGTAAATTCAGTTAGTTGAAAAAGTTCGAGGGGAAAAAAAAGCTCGCATTCTGTGTTGTTCCTGAATTTTGGGTAAATTTTCGTATAAAAGCAAAGTCAGTTTATGCAAATTTATTGTTTATTCGAAACGTTTCTGCTGATGACATTTTTCAGTAAAAATATTTCTGCATGAACTTGTGTGATAAACTAATTCTGACAATAATGATGTAGTTTCCATCCACCTGCTTTTTAAATTAAGATCTACAAATATCTGGAAACATGGTATAGCTAAAAAAAAAAATAAAAAATAAAAATAATAATGGAGTTTTCATCTACCTGCATTTATGTAAATTATAAATTACCAAGTAAAAAAAACCTGGAAGCAGCTGACAGTTTAAAAAAATGATCATCATCTTTGTCATTTAATTTATTTGAATGTTTTTATGATTATGTGATAAATACACCAGGCCTGATTCCTGTCCTGACTGTGGTACTGAGGATGTGAGCATGGTTAGGGTTAGGGTTAGGGTTAGGGTTAGATGTTATGAGCATGCAGCATGTCAGCGGTACCGTGTGTTCAGTACGTCCCTCAGCGTGGTGTTACGCGGCGTTAGACGCGATCGGAGTGTTTGTTTTGTCTGGCGCTTTTGCATTTGCGTGATGTCATCTCACGCCCTTCAGACAGTGTTTACTTTAGTAGCGTGGCAAGCGTGCCCTTAATAATAATAGTTCCTGTTTGATTAAGAAGCCGGAACGTGTGTGTGAAACGAGGCGGGGTTTGTCGTCCCGCAGGTCCACGGGTTTCTCGGAGGTCATCGTGGTGGTGGGCGGCTGCGAGCGGGTCGGAGGCTTCAACCTGCCGTACACCGAGTGCTACGACCCCGTCACAGGAGAGTGGAAGTCACTGGCCAAGCTTCCTGAGTTCACCAAGTCCGAGTACGCAGTGTGTGCCCTCCGCAACGACATCCTGGTCTCAGGTCAGTGTGTGTGCGTGTGTGTGTGTGAGATCAAAGTACATACACGTCATCCACATCACATCTAAATTTATACACACATCCTCCATGATGAGTCCAGAACGCTCGCTCTGACTCACGGTGCTTTCATGAACACGTTTTTGGCATTTTCTGTATACTGAATACGAACATGATACGAGATCTAATCAGGAGTTAGTTAGTAAAACGAATATAGATATCGGTTTATACCGGATTTATATCAGTTTGGTGTTAAGCACTGGGGGGAGACAGGACTTCTGTGGAGTCAGATGATTTGATTCAGCTCACAGGTAAGAGTCGACTCTTTCGGTTCCCAAACGAACTAAATTCCCAATAAATTCCAAATTTCCCCAATATTTTGTCCAGTTTTTTTTCTTTAACATTTTCTCCGAATTTTGGTCACCTGCCAGTCCCCACCCACCATCCAGCTCTTCCTGATCATGTGACAGCTCCGAAGCAGGAGGGTGAAGGCTACCATGTGCTACCATGTGAGAGTGTGTCCCTCCCACCCAGAGAACACGGCCAATATTTTCCCCTTGTCTCCCAGCGACGGTTGGTTGTGGTGCTGCTGGGATTCAATCTCATGATCTCTGGACCTTAGGGGGAAAAGACTTTTCTGTTGCGCCACTTTAAGTAAATGATGTCTTATGACCATGCTCTGCCTTTAGAGGTAAAATTTCAGTTTTTTTTTTAAAAACACAGGGGGCAAAAACTTTTGCACCCAAGTGTTAATTATGATTGTGTTGCATGTCACTCTCCGGCTTTCATATTCATCCCCAGTCCATCTGCCTCTTCCCTCCGGCTGCCTGCAGTCACATACCTCAGACTGGAATGTGGAATAAATTAGGATCTGGTGTTTATGCATGTGTGTGCATAAGTATTCACCCCCCCTAAACATTTCCCAACCCGTTATAAACTCAGTTCTGTGTTTAAAGCCGATTCAGTGGAACTTGATTAAACTTGTCTTAACACAGTATTCATCCACGTACTGTTTATCCAGAGAGAGCGTACGAGTGAGAAAGTCCAGGCGCTGTGCAGTGTGTATTCAGCGAGGTGACTGAAAGGTTATTCCGAATCGTTGCTGTTAACACTTTTGCATAACTGCCGAGTAATTTGCATTGGATTTAAGATTAAGAACAGGATATAAATTTCCGTGCGGTTTTGCAAAAGTAAACACACACCCGCTGTACACTTTAATAAACAATAAAATGGAAATGGAATAAAAAAAATGTTTAAAATAAGTAATCAAATGACACTGAATGGTATAAAACTGCATACATATTTATATATGAATATTTAATTCAAATGTAAGCGATATAAACCCATTAGTGGATAACTTTATGTATTCATTTCTACATTTTTATTTTTTTATTTATTATTTTAGGGCTTGTGTTTCTATATTCTATGTACTTTATACTTCCACAAATTATAAGGAGACTAATTTGCATGTGTAATTTGCATAATTGTGTGTGTGATTAGTGCGAGCATGTTCTCAACTCAAACTTTATTTATAAACTGATAATAAAGTTTAAAGTGAATATAAAATTACAGATTGTTAACACATACTGTATGTGTGTCTGTTTATAAGGTAAATATAAAATGCTACAGGTTCTTTAATACTAAAATGTGATGAATATTTAATATATAACAAGCTGCTTGCATTGACTCCGCCCACAAATTCCATATTCATTGAGACAAACGTGCAAA
>JAKKZN010000022.1:17247666-17259113 GCA_033441825.1 Pangasius elongatus | reverse complement strand
TGGCCCTGTTCAGGTGGTGAGAAGATGACCCTGTCCATCTCAGTGCTCTTGGCCCAGTCTGTGTTCCTGCTCCTGATATCTCAGCGCTTACCCGAGACCTCCATGGCTGTTCCGCTGATCGTCAAGTGAGTAAGAAGACCGCGAGGAAACGATGTGAAAGTTATAGCAGCTTTAATAATGTGGAGAAATGAGAGAACCTGGTTGTGGTTCTCGCAGGTATCTGATGTTCATCATGGTTCTGGTCACTGTGGTGGTGTTGAATTGTGTCATCGTGTTGAACCTCCACTTCAGGACCCCCAGCACACACTTCATGACGGAGTGGACCAAAGAGGTGAGAGACCCGAGAAACCTTCACATTCACGTGACCTTCAGATGGCCTGAGGGGCAGACACAGGCTGCCTGAGGGGCAGGGGCAAACAAATAAAATGACATCTCCTATTAGGAACCCTAGAGGGCACTTCCTCATGTTTCCTCACATGAAGGGGAACCTTCCTCATGTTTTATCTACCTTAATGCCACCCTAGAGGGCATTTTATTATGTTTTATGTACCATAGAGTCACTCTAGAGGGCACTGTATCACATTTTATCTACTTACGAGAACCCCAGAGGGCACTTTATCACATTTTATATACCATAGGGCCACCCTAGAGGGCACTTTATCACATATTATATACCATAGGGCCACCCTAGAGGGCACTTTATCACATTTTATCTACTGTATGAGAACCCTAGAGGGCACTTTCGAACGAAGGGGCACCTTCATCATGTTTTATCTACCTTAATGCCACCCTAGAGGGCATTTCATTATGTTTTATACACCACAGAGTCACTCTAGAGGGCACTTTATCACATATTATATACCATAGGGGCACCCTAGAGGGCACTTTATCACATTTTATACACCACAGAGTCACCCTAGAGGGCACTTTATCACATTATATATACCATAGGGGCACCCTAGAGGGCACTTTATCACAGCAGTCATTTAGTAGAAATTGTTCTTTGTAGCTGTGACTCAAAAGGGAAATTCCTTCCACTTTACACACAGTAAGAGACATTTTTTTCATGTGCATATTTTTAATATTATATACAGTATATAGCAATAATATAATTAATTAATATACAAACAAGAATACACACATTACATAAAACACAGCCAGCTGAGTAAAGGTCCTGCTGTTACCCAGTTCTTCCTGGAGAAGCTTCCTCGCATGCTCCACATGTCGCGTCCGGCTGAGAGCGAGCCGCGGTGGGACGGAGCGCTGCCCAGACGCTCCAGCTCCGTGGGTTACATCGCCAAAGCTGAGGAGTATTACAGCCTGAAGTCCCGGAGCGAGCTGATGTTCGAGAAGCAGTCCGAGAGACACGGCCTGGCCACGAGGCCCACGCCCACCGCCGGTCAGTACCGCCCCCGCTCACTGCCTTAATCAAAAAGACTCAATATCTCATGTAAAAACACCTGAACAATATTATAGAGATTTTAATAATATATAGACTGAATCACTCCAGCCCTTCATCTCATCTGATCTCAGACTAACAACAGGAAATTAAAAAAAAGGTCTAAAAGGGAACGATCTTTTTAAATAAGAATCCCCAGGAAATGTTTGATTCATCTGCGGCATCTCGTCACTCTCACTTTTTAACACTTAAAGAAGCCATTTGGAACTTTGTACCCTTTAAAGAAGCGATTTATATCTAACTTGACGATGTAAATTTTTTTTTTTTATTTTGTGGAAATTAGAATCTTTCAAAGGTTTTATTTAATAAATCAACATTTAATTCTTTTTACTCAGGATTTTTCTTACAAATGTTATCGATTTGTTTTACCAGTCAAGTGAAAATTGAAGTTAAAATGACGTTCTTAAAATATTTCACAGCAGTTTTATAGAGCAAAGGTTGTAAAAAGGTTGTTTTTGACAGACGGAGGTCATGCTAGCTTGTTTTTTGGGTCAAATTTGTTGAAAAAAAAACTGGAACCAAAAGCTTGAGCTTAAGTTTCTCATCTATACAACGCGTGTCGGACGATGCGGATGATTTGTCCGTGGTGATGTTCTTCCTCTGCAGTGTATAAAGCCAGCAGTGACTCGGAGGTGACCGATCAGCTGTATAACGAGCTGAAGCCGGCTGTGGAAGGAGCGAACTACATCGTCAAGCACATGCACGACAAGAACGACTACAACGAGGTGAGAGCCGCACTCGGACTTCAGACGCCGGACCTCAGCAGCGTGACGTGCTGCATAAACAGCTCGGGGTTTAGCGATAACGCAGAACCCAAAAGTCTGTGTTTATTTAAATCATTTATCAGACACTAATACAGTTCTAATTATATTTTGCGTTTTTTATAAAATCTGTTTAAATTAATGTAAAAATTGCAAGGTGCTACATAATTTGCTTTGACTCACCTAAAAGATTCGACTCAAAGAGTTGACTCCTCTGCAGTCGACTCATCACAGTGATACGGTTTGTCATGATCTGCCTTTGGCCTCGTGTGTTTTTCAGGAGAAGGATAACTGGAGTGGGATCGCCAGGACGGTGGACCGTCTCTGTTTCTACATCGTGACTCCCGTCATGACCATCGGAACCATCTGCATCTTCCTGATGGGAATCTACAACCATCCGCCTCCTCTTCCGTTTGAGGGAGACTCGTTCACTTACAGAGAGGCAGACAAGCGCTTTATATGATTCAGCAGTGACACCCAGCAATCCTTCGCTTGGGTTCTGCCTCTTATTTTTGCATGATGAAAATTGCAGTATAGTTTCCTCAGTGTACTGTATGTGATGTAGGTTGGGAATTTACACTAAACTGGAATTTACTCTATTGGTTTAGATGTTGTTCGATCTTTCCGATTCCAGTCACAATTATTTTTTACTGCAGTTTTTGATTGTAGCCTCTAGGCGTCTATTTTCAGTGAGTTTGTAGCTTTCAGTTCAAAACAGTATTCTGTGATATTGTGTATGTAATTTAACGGATAAACCCAGACTGATAAAATGATACTAATGATATTAAGCCTCATAAATCGCTCAGTAATTCTGTAATCAGAACGCAAGCCTGCGTGAGTTATTGTGTATAACGTTTCACTGAAGGTGATGAGAAGCTTCAGCAGCTGCTCCTTCACTCTCCTTAAAACGAAGCTGAACACAGTGTGAGAAGGTTCAGGTGAGGTGTCAGGGTCTGACGTAGGAGTGACGGTTTAAGTGAAGGTTCAGGTGAGGTGTCAGGGTCTGACGTAGGAGTGACGGTTTAAGTGAAGGTTCAGGTGAGGTGTCAGGGTCTGACGTAGGAGTGACGGTTTAAGTGAATGTTCAGGTGAGGTGTCCGGGTCTGACGTAGGAGTGACGGTTTAAGTGAATGTTCAGGTGTTGGAGTTTTGTTGTCATGTTCTCCGTTCTCACTAGACCCCTTTGCTGATATACAGTACGTGGATGAACCATACAGCTTTCCCACAGCTTTACAGGTCTGAGCTGATGTAGAGCAAACTCCAGAAATATTGGCACCCTTCAAGAAAATGAGCATGAATATATAACATGTGATGAGTTTTATTTGAATTAATGCTACAGTATATTCAACCTCAGAGGTGGGAACAGGAAATGACCTCTGTGCATTTGAGCTACAAAGTGGGAAAAAACCCCAAAAAAAGACACGTTCTACGTTTGTCTTTTAGCAACAAGCTAGCCAGCTAACTGCGATGAGTGATGTATATCTCCGTCAGAGCGGTGAACTGTAGAGTCAGTGTTAACAAGTGAACATGTCTGTGTGTTGATCTAAAGCTAACCCTAGTGTATATACAGTATAACACATTTAAAGGTAAGAAGTGCTGCTGTGTTTATTGCTGATGCTGTGAGCGAGCGGCCATGTTGATTTGATGTCACTTGCTGAACTCGGAGTTCACCCCTACAGGTGATAGTTGGTGAACAGTCCTGAGCCGGAGAGTTTTAAAACTTTAAATCTTCTCAAGAGAAAAGTGGATAGTTTGAAAGCTTGTGTTTAATGTTTATTGAATGAAATCAATACAGTTTTCTCTAAAAGGTGCCAATAATTCAGGAATCAGCCATAAACACAATTGCTATTAAAAGGGTTTGATTTCTAGATGACCAACTCAAGATACACAGCTAGCTGTATATATTTCCTCTTAGGGGTGAAGCGCTGCGGTAATAAACTCTCCCTTTAAAATGATTGTTTATTTAAAATGTTTATGTAAATCAAAAGTCATCCTTTCCCAGTGTGTTAAAACTGGAACCCTTGATGTCTGGGAAAGCGTGTTTAAAGAGTTCTGAGTGAAACTCCAGGGCTGGTGTGGATGTATGAAGTTCTCTCTCTCTTAAGCAGGACTATTTGGACCCTCGTTAAAAGGAACCGTGGCCAGTGATGACCTTTTGAATTGATGCATTCTGAACTTTATTTTACATCTCCTGAAAAAAGGAGATAAATGCAAAACATTTTAAACGCCACCACCACCTCTACAGTCGAAAACAGCTGTCAGAAAGAACTCGGCATTTCTGCAGCTTCACAGGAGGAAAAAATGCACATTTTGGAAGGGAAACAGAGAGAGTGGGGCATTAAATAAATACGCTTGGCATCTCTTGAAACCTCTGAAAAGGCCGTCCTCCCACTCAGACTCAGCAGGCAGCGCAGTGCACACCTCACTCTCCCCCTCCACACATTAAACCCTGAACTCGGTCCGGGGGCGTTTGTTTATCATGCTGTTTGTGCAGCATAAGCAACGATGCAGGGATGAAAGGAGCTGAAACGTCTCTCAGGCAGCCCGAGACGGAGCCCGAGACGGAGACAGACGTATCCTGCAGAGCTTTTTTCACCACACCACATCCCTGCGAGGAAAGAAATGCCAAAAAAAAAATAAATAAATGGAACAAATCTACCGGTGAAAGGTAAAGCAGGTTCCACATGAACATAAAGAAAACATCACAAAAGCAAAAAAAAAAAAGAGAGAATGTTATGGTTTTCTCTGTGGTGAAGGTTCTATCCAAAAATCATCCAGTGAACCCTTAAGGAACCGCTCAAGATCCCTACAAAGGCTCGGGTATGGAGGTGAAGATGCAGAGATACTGAACCCCTCTGGAGATGATTTTCCCATATCAGCCATCACCAGGTGTTTTTTTCCTCTTATACCACCGCAATTTACCAACCGATACATGTTTTTATTTATTAAACATATACTATTCATTCATTCATTCATTCTGTAGATATATTTAATGTTGTGGAACGTCAGTGAAACAGGTCAGTTCCTGTTCTCACTTACGTTATAGCAGCTATAAACACTCGTTCCCTCACCTGCCTCTCTTTATTCTCTCTCTTCTCTCACCAAGAAACACAAACTCCTCTGTCCTGAAGAAGTCAGAAACCCTAAAGTTACAGCTTTACCTCTGACTGTTTTACAAAGCGCTGACACTGGAGACTCCTTCCATACATGTTAAATAAACATCTCCTTACTTTAAGAAAACTTCACCATAGCAACGATTTATTTAATGCGTTTATTATTAGTGGAGCGTCTGCTGTAGAAATCTGTGTGAATGAGCTGTTACTACAGAAGCGTATTGGAATGAGAGCGTTAATATAAACCTGTGCTGCTTCTGACCAATCAGAATCCAGAATACACAATTAGACCTTAAGGACCATCGTCACTTTTCTAGATGAGAGAAACATTACCAAAGATACAAACACCTCATGAATGAGGGCCAGGGTGAGATTTATTCTAACGATGACATCCAGGAAGATAAATTCAGGTTCTCTATCCAACTAAAGCACAGGTTCTCCATCCTGGTCCTGGAGAACCCAGTGTCCTGCACATTTTAGTGTTTTTCCTGCTCCTGAAACCGAAATGTGCAGGACACTGAGTTCTCCAGGGTCGAGAACCTGTGAACTAAAGGATGAAGGCGCTCTCAGAAGGACAATCTGCACATGCGTTGATGTCCAGCAGGTGGCGATCTGCCTCTCCGCGGTGTGAGAACGTGTGCTGGAGGTGACGAGGACCCTGCAGTGTTGTCATAGCACTGAGTGTCGCTCGAGAGCCTCGTGTATGATTCATGTTGACACACTGAGGCACAATCTGGGTCCGTGTGGAGCTGCCTCCAGTCTGCTGCCTCCATCTGCTCTCAGCCTCCAGCACAAGGAGTCGAGGAGCATCATCAGGAGGAGGGCTGACGATGACGACGATGACGCTGATGATGGACTTATGAAGAAGGTGTGGATGATAGCAGTATGGACTCCACTAACGTGACAGCGTTACTGACACTAATAGGGAATAGTGAGAAAGCACCATGGGCGATGCTCCACTGGAGAAATGTGCTGAAACTGTCCACTCCATCAGGCACCATGGATTAACCGTGATGGTCTGGACTTCAGACGTCCCTAAAGGCTTCCCTGTGATTCTCTCTCTCTCTCTCTCTCTCTCTCTCTCTCTCTCTCTCTCTCTCTCCATGTCCAGACTGTTAAATCCGAGATGACAGAAAGTCTATACATAAACTCTGACTTGAAGAAGAAGCTGCTTGGCCTTCTCCAGCAAAAAACAACCATATTAAATTACAAAGGCTTTCGTGTCCAGAGCTTTCAGGTGACCCCACAATTTCCCATAAGACCCCTAGACACCCCAGTTCTGCCCCCAACCCCCCCCACCCCACCCCACCCCAAAATAATTTGGGATTACACGCGGAAAAGTAAACACGTGACATCATGTGATAATACGTGATTAAATATGATATGAAAGTAAACGAATTGTGTAAAAATCACGTGAAAATTAACACTATAGATTAGATTCATTATTAAAAAAAAACATTATAACGTTATAAAAAAACACGTGTGTATCTGTTTGCTTCACGTGTGAGGTGACGTTTCTGCAATGACGTCACTGGGCGCGTTTACAATTAGCAGTTTAATGGAGATGGTTCTCTAATTTAATTTTACAAATTAATTTTACAAATGAAAAGAAAGATTAGATTACAGCAGAAAAACACAATAACTTCAGTGCGTTTAATTTGGAAACTATTTACTGCAGATGTCACTGAGATGCTGGAGGAAGTTTGGAGCAAATGGTTAGTAACACGTTCAGCCCAGAAGCGTGTGTTCACGCAGCAGCAGCCCTCTGGAAGCTCACGCGATTTATTCATTTATTTATCTGTAAGAATCCGCACCGCCTTCCTGTCTCATCAGAGCTCCTGTCAGCCCGGTGGGACATCATCACGCAGTGAGGCAAATTCACTTTGCGCTGCGCCGCCCTCATTCTCTCTCTCTCTCTCTCTCTCTCNCTCTGCGCCGTGCTTTTCTTCCCCCCACCATCAGCTCCTGTCTGCTAGAGGAACCGACTGCAGCCGGTGTGAGCAGCAGCAGCAGCAGCAGCAGCAGTAACCGGACGCACCTTTGGAGATCCTCCGCGATGTGAAGGCGCGCGAACCGAACCGAACCGAACCGAACCGTGAAGAGGTGTTCTGCGCGTGGGGGATTTTCACCATATAAACATTAAAAAAATAAATTAAAAAAAAGCCAAACCCAGAGGAGATGAGCTGAGAGGAGCTGAGCTGAGAGGCGGAGGGAGCGGTGTCCCGGTGATGCGATGCGCACTCCACACGCTGCCATGAAACCGGAGCGTCGCGGAGACTGAACGGGTCCCGAGGTGCGGGACAAGATCCGGAATCCCCCTTCTCCACACACACACACACACACACACACACACACACACACACACACACACACACACACACTTCTTCCTCAGCACGCACGGCTAGACAAAGTTTCCTGATGGCCCTCGTCATGGAACCAGTGAGCAAATGGAGCCCCAGTCAGGTGGTGGACTGGATGAAAGGTGAGGAATGGAGATCAGTTCGGTTCTTTAAAAACGTGTGTAGGTTCGTGTGGCGACGCAGCAGATGTCTGGTTTCTGTGTGAACAGGTGTGTGGTGGATATGTGGTGGTTATGTGGTGGTAACCAGCTCCACGATCACGCTTCCTCTCTCTCTCTGTTCACACTGCTGTGTTCCATGCGATCCGCTTTACACTCATGTGAGAGCAAACATGTGGGACTTCATCACGCGAGAGAGAGAGAGAGAGAGAGAGAGAGAGAGAGAGAGAGAGAGAAATAATCAGTAAATACAGAAATAAAGACGTGCTCTTGCAGTCGCAGGTGAAAAGTGAAACATTGGCGTGGGTGGAAATTACGCGATTACGCAACAGGGCACCGCCGCCGTTCTCGTGAGTGGGCGTGGCCTGTTCGACGTGAGAACAAAACGAGCTGTAGACATTCCCTTAGGGCACTCAGACGTGTCTATTAAGCGTCAGGAACAGCACCAGCTCCTCCTCCTGGATATCCCAGGCTTCCTGAAGAGTCCAGACTGAAAGCATTTGATCCAGATGATTGGATACTGGGATTAACTGGAAATTCTGCCAGGAAATCCTGGGATTCTCTTCAATCCCAGTATAAGCACCTGGAGAGTTTTCCCATCCAATTCCACAAAAAGAAAGAAAAGAAAAGAAAAAGACTAATGTGAGATTTCTCGGACAGTCTTGACTTTTAACTTGCTATTTAAGATTTAAAAAAAGGAAAAACATTAATTTATTTGGCCTGTGCACAAAGTAATATAATAATATTATTAATAATAATAATAATAATAATAATAATAATAATAATAATAATCTTTATTTATTCATCTATACAGCACCAGATGTTTAAAATGAAGCTCATAGTGCTTTATAGTTATAGTAAGAAACAAAAAAATCATAAAAATATGAAAATAAATAAGAACAATGACAGGAAAAAAGAAAATAATAATACATAAACAGAATATTAATGTTAAAATAAAATGTTTTCCTTTTTTTTTTTAATTCCAGGAAGTACAATGTCCATGTCTAATCATCATTTATTCATCAGTATCTAATCTTAGTGAGATTAATTTAATCTGAATAAATGATAATATTGACATAACTCCTAAACTTTTAATCATTTTTTCAAATCCTTACTGTAAAAAATTAAATGAGGAGGAAAGTAAGTATTTGTTATTCCATGTTGACTGTAGTTCGGATGTGTAAAGCCAGATCTCACAGTTTTCTTTTGTTTGTTTGTTTTTTGCATCATGTTTTTGTACACACCGGGTCGTGACACACTGACTTTGTGTCTTGTCAGTGTGTGATGTTGCTTGTATCAGTAGATCGTTGTCTATTTTTCTTTTTATTTATTATTTATTACGTAACGCATTTTAACAGACAGCTTACATCATCACTGTAAAAATGCTTTATTTCAAAAAGTGGTTAAGGGTTAAAAGTGGTTGTGAAGCTGCAGTGGTGGTCAGGGATACAGTGTGTGTGTGTGTGTGTCTGTGTGTGTGTGTGTGTGTGTGTGTGTGTGTGTGTGTGTATACATGTGTGTGTGCGAGTGGTCACAGTCAGTGCATCTGTGAAAAAACAGGTGAGAAAGATGGTGACAGTTCAGAGCTAAAGCCTGGAGCAAGACACCCACACTCCTGCTGTGTGTGTGTGTGTGTGTGTGCATGTGTGTGTGTGTGTGTGTGTGTGTGTGTGTGTGTGTGTGTGGGTGTGTGGGTGGATGCTCTCACTTATTTTACTCTAAAGCACTGGGGCTGCATTACAGAGAGGCTTCTTTCCCTGGAGTTGATGTTGATGTATCAGTGTTTTGAGTTCTGTTACACATGCCGTGTCTGTCTGGGGTTCCTCTGGGTTCTCCGGTTTCCTCCCACTTCCCAAAAAAGACGGTGGGCTCTAAATTGACCCTAGATATGAATGAGTGTGTGTGTGTGTGTGTGTGTGTGTGTGTTGTCCGGGGTGTGTTCCCAACCCAGGCCCAGTGTTCCTTTTGATAGACTCTGGATCCACCGCCGCTCTGAAACGGATAAAGCGCTTACTGAAGATGAAAAACTTAATGAGATAGGAATAGAGATGGGTTAATGAGCATCCTGGGAATTTCCCAGGAATTGTATCAGGTTCAGTTTTCTAAAGCTTGAGCTTCAGAACGTCATTGTAAAATGGTAGAGTGAGCATCACTTTGAACTATCTCTCTCTCTCTCTCTCTCTCTCTCTCTCTCTCTCTCCATACTATAGATAAATAAAAGCAGTGTATTTAATCCAGACTCATTCGTCCCTATCGTCATGTCATGTGTCAGGAGAAATGATGACGCTGATGAAAAAGCTTTTCTGAGAGAGAGAGAGAGAGAGAGAGAGAGAGAGATGTTTGTGTGGTTGTGATGAAGAAGCCATTGTTGGATGATATGAACAAGTTGTGCGTCTGTGGCTCATAATGGGTTGGAGTGTGTGAGTCAGACAGCCGCTGTGCGCTTGAGAGATCAGTGTGTGTCGTGTTCAGCCTCGAGCCTACACATTACACTCAGCCAGCGCGGCGTTACTTAACAAGGCCGAAAGAAAAACAGGATGAACCCTGAAATGCTACGTCTTCAACACAAACTACACATTAGCTCCCATGGATGAAGAACATTCTTCTCTGGAAAAGAGAAATGGAAAAAATGAAACATAGAAAAATGAAATTCGTAAGGGTTCTGCGATGACGGGACTTTCCTTCCGCAC
This sequence comes from Pangasius elongatus, assembly GCA_033441825.1. Lineage (NCBI taxonomy): Eukaryota > Metazoa > Chordata > Actinopteri > Siluriformes > Pangasiidae > Pangasius > Pangasius elongatus. The sequence continues at coordinate 17,248,572 of JAKKZN010000022.1, read as the reverse complement.
TAATCATTTATTCATTTATTTATGAAGGGTACTAAGAGAAGTAAACAGGGACGTGTGGGCGGAGTTAGAAATGTCACAGATCATTGATTGGTCGAACGCAAACGTCACGAGTCCAAGAAGCATCCCTTACTGCATACTTCTGTACTAAATACGCTCTCAGACAAATCTTCAGATAGTTATTAGTCCTAGATTTGTAGAGAACCTTTAGCCTTTAGAGAACCTTTAGCCTTTAGAGAACCTTTAGCCTTTAGAGAACCTTTAGCCTTTAGAGAACCTTTTTAGTAATATTGGGAAACCGTATGCCACAATTTGTTCAACACTCCATTAGAGCGATGCATCTGGGACGTAGTTCCTACAGTTTGTGTTCGCTATAAACAACAGCGTGGCATAGATATGATGTCATTATCCCACAACCCTGAAGAACCCCTCCTACGTTCACAGGCGCACTTAAAAAGGGCTTCTTTAACGGTTCATTGGGTAATTAATGCTTTGTTGCCTCCTTGAATTGCTCTTCTGAGAACCCTTTCTGAAAGGGAGACACTCTGCTTAGGGTTCTGCATGCAGTAGAACGGTGAAGGATCCTAAATTAAGGCCCTAATTTTTCCGAGTGTACCCTTTCTGGTAAACAGACCCAGGTTTATTTGGATAATTAAAGGTTTGTAGCCTCCTAAAAGCCTGTGGCTCTGCGTGGAACTCTTTATACTAGAGAAGAAGCACTGTGTGGTAGGATTCAACACAGAACCTTTAGGGGTTCATCCCAAACCTCAGCGATACACCTCCTAAAACAGCTTCACGTTAATGTTAGGGAAACACTGTCGTGTGATCTGTTTAAGGGTTCTCCTAGAGGGACAACTAGAGAACCCCTATGGTCCTAAACGTTCTGACTGTACTGTTATGTGATGGAAA
>JAKKZN010000022.1:17206187-17209230 GCA_033441825.1 Pangasius elongatus | reverse complement strand
CTCTCTCTCTCTCTCTCTCTCTCTCTCTCTCTCTCTCTCTCTCTCTCACACACACACACACACACACACACACTCTCCCTCTCTCTCTCTCTCTCTCACACACACACACACACAAACAGCACACACACTCTCTCTCTCTCCCATGTTTCATTTCAGATGAATTAGTTTCCTCTATCATTTCTTTATTAACAGGCATTAATAATTATTAATATTTAATTAACAATTTAAAATAATGATTAGACTGAAACAGAATTGTGTTATTTTGATTACAGATAAAACTCAGTGTCACCGTTCAACCAGAACAACTTCTGAAAGTATTTTTATTTTATTAAAACTGATGTAATTATGAGTGGTACGGTGGTGCAGTGTGCGTCGGTGTCTCCTCACAGCCCAGGTTCGATTCTGAGCTCGAGTTTCTGTGAATGAGGAGTTTCACATCTTCTCCCTGTGGAGGTTTCCTCTGGGTTCTCCTCACAAATTCACATCAGTAAGTGGATTGGATAAGATAAATTACTCCTAACTGTGAATATATGTGTGTGTGTGTGTGTGTGTGTGTGTGTGTGTGTGTGTGTGTGTGTGTGTGTGTGTATACCTCTCTGACAGTGTGTTCCGTCGTACCCCAGTGTACAGTCACACTCGTACTCCTCTCGTTTGGGTCTGCACGTTCCTCCATTAGCACATGGGTTCTCCACACAGGGATGGGGCGTGTTCATCACATTCACGCCCACCACATGACCCGTCACCACGGCAACCTCACGGTCATTCAGTGTGATCTACATGCAGGAAGCGTGTGTGAGCTACATGGAATCTGACATGCATTGATTCTGATCAGTACTGAAGTAGAAATACAGTTGAGGCCAAATTTTTACAAGCACCTAGGATAAAGACATTCAATCTCAGTTTTTCACAACTTTTCACAAATTTCACACTAACACACATTTCTTTTGGCAAGTCAGTTAGGGTGCCTACTTTGTTCACAGCAGATGTTCAAGCAATTAAAAGGCAATGACACCCAAAGTGCATGTAAACTTACTGAAAGTCTGATCTAGTGAATAAAAACTCTTAGCTTTAGTCTCTTTAGTCTCTTAGCTTTTATTGTGAAGTGACCTCTTATGGAAATAGGGTAGATGCTGTAAGTGACTTAACACAAGAATTGTATAACATGAAATGAGTTGTGAAAAATTGTGTGTGTGTGTGTGTGTGTGTGTGTGTGTGTGTGTGTGTGTATACTCTCTGAATGTCTCCGCTGAATGGTCTGATCACTCCAGCACTGCTTTTTGTGGAGTCATAATCAGGAACCCCACCGATATAGAGAGGAGAACTGCATTTAATCTGAGTAAATGCACCCTACACACACACACACACACACACACACACACACACACACACACACACAATTAATAATTCTAACATATCTTAAAACTTGATGTAATAACATTCATCATCATAATTTATGCTTTTAAAATGAAACATTTTATTATAATCATGTGATAAAATCATAACTGAATATTCTATGCCACACACACAGTGTACCTCAGCACTGCCCTCTACTGGCCGCTGACTGTCCACCTGCAGGATGCCACTTTTAGCCGTACGAGACACTTTTAGGTCATGCCACATGTTCATACTGACAGGCTGCTCACTCCTGAAACACACACACACAGTGAGAGAGAGAGAGTGTGTATGTGTCTTCAGTTTGGGTTTTATTCCTCCACTTCCTGATTCTCTACACAACAGGTGATGGAGTTACTGCAGCCCCTGAGCAGTAATATGCAGGGAGGTAGGATGTTATCTATCTTTTGGGCAGAATGATTAAGTTTGTCTTGTGTAAAAGACATAATGAGGACACCTGTGTGTTTTAAGTTTTGTTTGGACAGGACTAGTGTTCAGGATGTGTGTGTGTGTGTGTGTGTGTGTGTGTGTGTGTGTGTGTGTGTGTGTGTGTGTGTGTGTGTGTTCAGTAACATAGCTAGAGGACGTGTGGAGTAATTCTGATGGATTCACACATGATAAGTGAAGTGTGTATAAAGCACAGAGATGGGCGTGTCTTCACCATTTACACACACTTCACACTAAACACTGTGTTCTACACACACCTCTGATTCATGTGATCTTTTTTTTTTTATAAACGCTTGTTGTAGGGGTGTGGCCACACTTGAACTATAGTAGATCATGTGATAATTGAACCTGTGCTAGGAAGTCAATAACTCAGTAACCTCAGAAGTGTCACTTCTCTGACACGTCCTTTAAAATGTTGTCTATATTTTATTGTTCTGCACTTTAAACTCTGCCAACTCCTTAAAAAATAAGAGATAGTAAGGGGATTAATTGCTTTACACACCTGGACATGGAAAATGAATCCTGTCTGAATAGGGCACACTAATAACTGAAGTGAAGAAAGGGAACGGTTCTCAACATGGCGGCCAAGACACAGTGTCGTATTCAGCGTGGAGTTTAAATACACAGTGAGGATTTTATGCTGAATTTACACACATCAGTATTCAGAACTCAGCGTAATTCAACGTAACTACAGACTTAAGTGCTATTCATACTGTTAAATTACACCAAATTTGCAGTGATTAAAGCGAACTCTGCATACGGCCATGAGTGAGTACGAGAACATGGATGTGTTCGCGTTAGAGAAACAGCACACGCTCTGACCTGATGATGGCAGCTCCAGAGCCACAGTCGAAGTGGAACTCCACGGCCCCACCCACCAGAACAACGGACAAGAAGTCACGGCTGTGCTCGTCGTGGCTGTAGATCAGAGTCCCATCCTGATTGATGGGTTTGAAGGTGATGTGGAACTCCATGAAGGAAAGGTAGGAGTGTGTGTGCTGAGGCCAGAGGGCGCAGGCGTACGACTGCATACTCTCACTGAAGCGGGGCAGAGACAGCACAAAGCCTGACACACAGAGGATATGGGTCAGTGTGTGTGTGTGTGTGTGTGTGTGTGTGTGTGTGTGTAAGAGAGAGAGAGAGACTCACTCTCCTCACAGTGAACTCCTCTGTATCCCAGAGGACAGAGGCAGATGTAGCTGTC
>JAKKZN010000022.1:17196187-17201187 GCA_033441825.1 Pangasius elongatus | reverse complement strand
TTACCCAGCATGACACAGCATCTTTAATATCTACTCAGCTTCCTGCAGAGTGCATCAATACATCAATTAGTGTCAAGATATATTTTGTTACACATTAGACTCTAGAGCACAGTTGTATAAGTAAGTACGTGGAAGAATTGGTTTCTAGCCCATTTGTTCTCTCATTATTTCTCTTCATGCTTTAAGGACAATTGCTGACTTGAATCCATCATAACCACATCATAATTGCTCATGAACTCTCGGGGCCTCTGTGTTACTTCCAAATGATTCGGCACAAGAGCGCCAGACATATTGACAGACGCCTCCGTCTAGACTTTTCTCATTCATTTCTCCGACCCTCTGCCTCTCCTTCTCTTGCTCCCTGGGCAAAGCAATTTTGCAAAGTGGCTGTCTTTTCACACTCAAACACAGAGCCAGACTTGTAAAGACTGCCCTTGTTCACCCATCTCATCTCATCACATCAACCCACTGAGACCTACTGGACATCATTTCTATGGCATCTACATCACATGGTCTAAAGGAGCTCTTCTGAAATCAGATGCCATTGATTGACTTCACAGTTTCACATCATTTATATAATTTCTCAGGTCCTGTGAAACAGAAATGATCCAAAATTAATGCATTGCTAAGAAAAGTGCAATTCTTCGATCTCTTTTTGTCGGACTATCTTACTCTCATTTTTGCTCACTGACTGATCTTCTGATACCCCATTGTTAAAACGTGTACGCTAGTCCACATAGGAGACAGACGTTGGACAGCAATCTATCAATTAAGTTGAAGGAGTGTCAGAAGAGCACAGATACCACATGTGACTCTCCTGCTTCCTAGCATTGGCTAGTAGATCTTACTCAAAAGCAGTCCACCATGTGGACAATTGAAAAGCCAGATTGTCCAGCAATTCAGCAAAGAGTTTTGTCAGATTAGAAACGGGTAAAATACTCAAGCTTCAGAAGTCCCACTGCGTCGCTGTGGTTGCTAAAGTAATGAGAACAGCTTCTCAAAAATCCAAATCTGGTTAGGAATTTCAAAATGCAAAAGTTGTTATTGTCTGTACTTTCCATATTATTGCTCATCAAAGTCGCAAAAAAAAAATCAGGGTCACTTTTTATTTTCCAGACATTCCAAGGATCCTCCCTGCTATCAAAGTCCAAGAAGAAAAACAAAGGTTGGTGTCACCTGTTTATTGATTATCATGCCATAATTATCAAAAATATTGCACACACCAGCTTCCCAAACCTGGTCCTGGAGGGACATCTGAATATTTTCCCTGGACAATAAACGCTGGATTCAACTAGTCAGCTATTTTCCAGACCATCCTGTGTTGAAGTGAAAGTGCTAGAGCAGGGTAACCGCTACGGTTTGCAGGACATGAGGTTCGTCAGGACCAGGGTTTGGAACCTATGCTATAGAATATCAATATTTTACAGTCCTTGCACCAAAGAGGAACGCTGCCTTCAACGATATTTACTTCATTACTGTTGTATTGAATCTGCAGGCGCGCCCCTGTCCTCCATCAGCAAGAGGAGAATCTCATGCAAGGACCTGGGTCGAGGAGACTGCGAAGGCTGGCTCTGGAAGAAGAAGGATGCTAAAAGCTACTTTTCCCAAAAATGGAAGAAGTACTGGTTTGTCCTAAAGGATGCCTGCCTCTACTGGTACATGAATGAGGAGGTGAGTGGTTCTGCTCGCACTCCGAGCTCCATGAAACTATATGTCATTAAAATTGGAGCTGACAGGCCCTGCAGCTGATGGCTGTCTGTTTGAATTGAATTGAACAACGTCAGTGATGTGGTGAAAGCTGACTTAGTGATTGAGGCAAGTGTTTCAGGTATGAAGAAATTACCTCCATGCTTTTTAGGTCTAGATAGATCTTACATTACATTTCAGGGCTTTAATGTGCATGCTGTACTAAACACATCTCACAGCCAAAGCCCATGGCTGATTCTTTCTGGTTAATCGACTTAAAAGGCAAGTTAAATCCTGTAATAAGTGACCAACTGCTAAGAAAACCTGCAATACTGTATAGGAGTGTAACACAACCAATCGACCATTCATTAATTTTCCATTTTTAGAAAGCAAATCCACATGGCTGGACTCCATCAGCCATTACTGCACTCTGATAGATTTAACATCTGTGTTAATAGACACATACTAACATGGTTAGCTAACTTCATATGCAAAATGTGCAGTTTATGCAGCTAGTGACACATCTCAGCCACTCAGAAGCCTGAAGTTGCGTTTATTTATCCATGAAATGATCCCAATGCTTCTAATGGTTACTCGGATGCATACAACTTTCCGTGCAGTGGTAAATTCTAGCCTAGGCATGGCTATATCTACCCGAAAAGTCCCGATCGGATCATTTTCCTTTAGGCTGTTTTAGATTATAACTCAAGGAGATACAACAGCGACTCTAATTTCCGAAACATAAATCACCATGGCTTATTTAGCATATTCTCTGTTGCAATTCATCCAGTCACATGCATTTATATAAATTATTTAGCTTAAGGCAGCTCACTGGACCAGAGACAGGGCTACAGACATGCAGCCAAAGTTTTTACACACTTTCATAGATGTTTTATTTTATTTATCCTCTCTGGTCTGATTAACAAACTGGCTAAAAAAAAGTATACGTTTATTCTCCCTGCATCAAATCCAAAACAGAGCTCATCGGTTCAGAGACCGTGCCACTAGTTAAAAGATGTAAAATGAAGTGACAGTGAAAAAAAAAACATACCCACCTTGCACTGTCTTTTTCTATAGCAATGAGCTAATCAGTAGGCATTAAAACTGCTGTCTTCATTCAGTCATGTCAGTCACTTATCCGAACTTTATAATCATGGAATTTTATGTAACTGGACCTTCACAAATTTTAGTTGTATACCTCCGGTCTAAGAATTCCCCTCAGGCTTTATCAGCTGTCTTAGCATCAGATATTGAAGCCCACTCACTCGACTGCCAGCAGAGATTTTAATTGGCATGATCTGAGCCATCGTGTGTTTAAATCTGGTGGATGTGTCTTAATCCCTTCCTGCTGTAACAAAGCACGCTGCTAAAACGATAAGCTGCAGATGAAATGCTACCCCCTTCGTTCTCGCTTTTTTTCCCTCCTACACCCTCAGTCCTGATTAATTACCTGGTCTGGCTGTTCTCATTATCGTAGCCTGGGCTCAAGGCAATTCTCCTAGTCAGCAGAGAAGAATTGGAAACGAGGGACTCAAGCCCGGCCCAGCTCGCTTCAGTTCCACAGGGACTTCTGAAGCCAAGCTGAGCTGAGCTGTAATTGATGAATTTTTGTCCAGGAGCTCTGAATAGTATGGATAGGTTTTGCAAACACAGGCAGGCTCACAGAGCACCACAGCGATTTTTGTCCTTCATTTATTCCCGTGAAGTAACTGTCACGAAGCTGAAAGTCCCTCAGCATGGTGTTTGTTAGAGAACAACATACCGAAGTGGAGAAAGGAAGAAGGTGCGACTTCTAATGAGGATGAACATGTCACATGAAAGATTCTCCCCGAGGTTTTTCCTCGTTATTGTTCACACTCTTTCCCTCACACTCTTCCCTATTAGGATGAGAAAGCCGAAGGGTTCGTCAGCCTCCCGGAGTTCAAAATTGACCGTGCCAGCGAGTGCCGCAAGAAGTAGTAAGTGTTCATACAGGCCTTTGTCAAGTTTGTGTGTTTTTTTTCTACTGCAAATCCAAACAACAAGAATTGCACCAAACAGGAAAAGGCAGAACTTTGAAAAAAGTTATATATATACGTGATTTTATAATGCTTATAATTTGCTATTTTGAGTTGTTGACTTAATAAAATAACGGCATTATTTTGGCTAATTTGCTGAGCTCTTTGAATGGTAAGCTGCTTGGAGGTTTGAAGGATAAGCTGACCCAGCGCTCATCTGCTACACTAACAGCTCACTTGATTTTATCCATATCATGTATTTAATATCATCCTTGAATGACGTTCCATAGTGTGTTGAGAGTAAAGCTAGAGCTAAAACCTACATTTCAGCATGACATGTTGTGGTTACATCAAACTGTCAGACGGTGGCGCTGGACTTACTCCTGCTCCTCACTCGAGCTGATGTCACACAAGAAACATGTGCTTAAGTTCATGATCAGAATAATGCATAATTAAGACACGAATCTGTTTCAGACAAACCCCGCCCTCATGTGCGTAACTCTCACGTGACTTCACTATAGTCTGGCTATGTCTAGCTCCGTAGCTCCGCCTGAGGTCTGAATTCTGATGTGTGCAATTTCAGTAATAACTCTTAAACTCTGAATGTGGCCCTTGTGCAGTGGAAGAAACCCCGGGGTTTTCGTTTGTAGTAGCCTGATTTTGTGCATGTCATTGTTATCGTTAAACTGAGATGTTTCACTCTGATCTCTGTATCTTTCCATGTCGTAGTGCTTTCAAAGCGTGTCACCCCAAAATCAAGAGTTTCTACTTTGCGGCTGATGGAGTGGACGACATGAACCGGTGGCTGAGTCGGCTAAACATGGCGGCAGCCGGCTATGCCGAGAGAGAGAAGATCCGTCAGGAGCAAGGTGAGGGGCGGGGACTAGTGTATCTCATCAGGGGGCGGGGCTAGAGCATGTCCTGATTTAGCAAATTACAAACATGATGTGACATCACTAAGAGTCTTTTTACTTATTTGGCTCAGTGCACTGTTTAGCATAAAATGCTGATTGTAATTACACAGTACAACAGTTAACCTAATGTTAGCTAGCTCGCTAGGGAACTTGACTAGCTTCCTGCTCGACCGCTTGTCCTCTCCTCTCTCTCTCTCCATCCCTCTTTCTGTTTTTTTCTTCTTCTGTCCTTCATTTCCTCTTTCGTTTTCTCTGCAGAAATGTTCTCATTCACCCAGCATGGCTTTCCCGCTGTTCCCTCGCTCAGTGAGATAGATGAGCATTTTAAGGAGGACACACACACACACACACACACACACACACACACACACACACACACACACACACACACACACACACACAC
>JAKKZN010000022.1:17138098-17150112 GCA_033441825.1 Pangasius elongatus | reverse complement strand
TCCTCTTGTTCCGCAGCAATTTTCGAACATTTACAACTTTTCTGTTTATTAAAGAACAACACATCGTACTTTTTAACGTTTAGAGTTATATTCAATGTTAAAGTCAAAGTTGGTTCCTGTTGTCACTTACGTTACAGCAGCTGTAAACAGTCGTTCCCTCACCAGCCGCTCTTTATTTTCTCTCTCTCTTGAAGTTAATAAGACAAAAGAAATCACGCAGCTTGTCTTGTAACCGAGAAACCGCAAAGAAGCGTAAACTCGTCTGTCCTGAAGATGTCGGAAATGTTAAAGTTACTGAGCTTTACCTCTGACACTGGAGACTCCTTCCATAAATGTTACATAAACATCTGCCTACATCCTTACAGAAAACTTCACTATATCATTATTACCCTTACACACGTATTTTTAATCCGTTTACGTGACGCTCCGCAGTCCGAGTCCCTGTGAACGAGCCGTTGCTATAGAAACGATAACAGTGCAGTGATTTAATAACAGTCGGTATGCTTTGTGGCTGCTGTACGGTGAACGCTGTGCACTCGGCCGCTGTGCGTCAGCGGAGCTCAGAAGTCCTGCGCTTGTTTTGTGTGGTTTATCCTCCTCATGTCTCAGGACTGTGGCTGTTCCTTATGAATGACTCACACACTCTAAATATTAAACTTTAAACGCTCTCTTTGTACCGCTCCTTTGGTGGTGCTGGAATTTTTTTTTTTTTTTTTAGTTCGCTTCCTCCCATTCAGGGTGTGTATGTGTATGTGTGTGTGTGTGTGTGTGTGTGTGTGTGTGTGTGTGAGCATGGCTGGGACACACCCCCAGTCCTTGCCGAAAACGCAGCCAGTGTGGGGGCGTGTTATTTCAGCAGGATATAATTATACACACGCACTATTCAGATGTCCTGCGTCGCTGTCAACCTGTGTGTGTGTGTGTGTGTGTGTGTGTGTGTGTGTGTGTGTGAGCGCGAGTCTGTACAAGTGCATTGGCCAATTACAGGTTTGTATTCATAGACAGTGTAATTGTGTGTTAGGAGATATAACTCAGATTCTCATACAGTGGAGTGCAAAAGTTTGCACGCCCTCACCTTGAAATGTTTCTTCATCATCAGTTATTTTCGCTGACGCTGAGAAAGAGAACTGATCAGTGATACTCAGGATAAATATAAATGATATACTCATATATATATATATAAAATTTATATCTAACTCTATTTGTTTTTAACAAAAAAAAGTACTAAAGTTTTGCATTTAACCGCTAATTAATTCTCGAGCACTTTCTCTGTTTATTTTCAGCTACTTTTTATAATTATTTAAGTATTACATTTATTATTTTATTCGTATCAATTTGGATATTAATACTTTTGAGTAAGCAGTTTTTTGGATTTATAGCTTCACCTATCATCAAGATATTGTTTATTTATTTGAGATTTTTTACACTGCATTAATATAAGTACATTTTCCAGGAGAAATACGTTTCTAAAGTGAATTTCCTTCATAATAACGGCCTGAAATTACATCTCAAAAACTATTTATAGCATTTCTTTTCACTACAAATTTCATTTTTTCAATCATTTCAATCATTATGGAAGTGCTTCAGTAAGTGGATCAATCCATTATTATTAATTTTTATTTTCATTCAAATCTGTTTTTGCCTAAGTTTATTAAAAATGTAAAGCCATGATTCCACGTACTCTTTCACTGCTTGGGGTGATTTAGTGTAGCCAATCCTCTTTCTTTTTCCTTCTTTTCTTCTCTTCATTACTATTAATTTTGATTTCATTTTATTTTTCTCCCTCTGGAGAGATTTCCGTTCATCTTCTCTTTACGTGTTTGTTTACTACACTGACCTCTCGTTCTTTAAACTGTCTACATGTAAATTATTTCCTTCTCGAGCTAAATGTAATCCTAAACGTTCATTTCCACCCACTCGTTTTGGCGTGGCAGTCTGGCTATAGCGGATATTTACGTCGAGCCGATCAGCGATCTGCATCCGAGCAAAATTGTAGCTTAACGCAGCCCACACGGGGCCGGAAATGTGCACGACGCTACTCCTGCCAGATTTTATTTAAAACACGTTATATACATTTTCTATTCCATATTTAACTTTCGGAGAGAGAGAGAGAGAGAGAGAGAGAGAGAGTGCATGTTATCTTCTGAATTTGGAATGAAGAAGAACAACGGCACTCCTAGAAGCTCACTGACAGACAGTAACAGTCACTATGCTGGAGCTGGTTGTGTTGGTTTGTGGCGAGGTGATGGAGGGCGTGTCATACGCTGAGTATAGTTTTCTTTACAGCTGTAATCCCCAGATGTTTAGAGTCTGCCATCTAAAATGACGTAAACACACAATATTAAACGTTCCAGTTGCTGATGAACTGGAGATCTGGTCATTTAATCCAGCTGGACTCATTTTCAGTTCTAATCTACAGATCAGGACGTGGAGGTGGTGTGGAAGTCTGTGATATCGCCTCACATTGAGTAATAACACTCGTTTTTTTTTCTTTTTTTCCTCTCGGTGTGTTTTTGGGTCTAATCAGGCCCAGGCCTGAGTTGCTTTCGGAGTAATGACACGCTGTCAGAGCGTTTCTCTCCGTCCTGTAAACACAGCGACCACGGCGTGGGTTTGAGAACGCGTCCTTAATGAGAGTTCTCCTTCAGGAGCGGTCACGTCTGTGTCCAGCAGCAGTTTCATCACTCTGATTGCGATGTGTCACCAGACAGAAAGTCCTGTAGAGGTAGAGTTTATAGGAATAGTTATAGAACTATTATATATATAAAAAGAGTAAAGGTGTAGTTTGTAGATAAAGTGTCGTATAGGGCGATAGAGTCGGTGACGTTATCTTCACTTGTTATCGTTATGATGTGATATATAGCCCGGGCCAAAAGTCTGAGGATTTAATACGGAATGTTTTATTGCAAATTCTATTATCAGCAGCAATTTCAGAATTCGGTATTTTGAAGGTACATCCCGCTTACGCTTTAATGACATCAACAAAAACGGACTTTTTCACCTAAAAAAAGAGTTAACATGATCAGTATCACGAGTTCGACTAACACATGATTCCTGCTGCGTCACAGGGCGGTGTAACACACTGGGAGGAAAGTGCTGTTAGCCCTCTTCCACATACATGAGCTCACAGATGCCTATGATTGGCTAGTGATTGACAGAGGAGAGAGAGCTGTACTCCCGGCCACAGGCTGGATTCGTGCTCTCAGTCTCCACACGATCCGCAATCCACTGCCCCAGATTTTCACTGTGGTCTTAAACTTTTGGGCCTCACCATGTAAGACTTGATGTAATAGCGATTTTACGTCTCTGTTGTCTTATGTGGGTGTTTAATGAGGAAAAAAGTATCCTAAACATCCTGAACATTTCCTCCAACTTGTTTTGGTGCAGCAGTGTGGCTATAGTGGATCTGTCTCTGGCCGAGTAAAAATTCCCATCATCCAGTGTTATTCTGCCTCGGATTGTTGATGCGTCTCCGCCTTGCCTTTTTTTTTTTTTTTTTTATATACTGTTAAAGAAGATTCTTCAATAAAGTGCACTGCAGTGTACCACGAAGTTCTGTTTAAATGAGTTTAAATACTTCACGTTGACTCTGATGAGTGAACTACGCACCTATAACACCTACAGAAGACGTACTGCCTTTTTTAAAATCTGATTTTCTGTTTCCGTTTGTGTTTCGTTTATTTCCATCTGTGGATATAAATGTGGCTCTGCATTCTAACCTCCCACTGCAGAAATGCACTCGTCCTCACAAAGAGCTCAGAAAAAGTCACTTCTATAAAAAGCCTCCCTTAATTACACACGACCCAAAATTGCTTTGTGTGTAAATACAAAAAAATAAAAAACCACAATAGAGAGGAGAGGGAATGTGAGAAAGAGAGAACATAAAGAGGAGCGTGGAGCGAGCGCTGAGGCTGAGGCTCGTTCCTCTCTTTTATTCACCACGGAATAATAAACATACTGGAGGAAAGTTTAAGGTTCAGGTTTAAATCGAGCTAAAAATAAACTCGAGGTCGAGTGTGAAGATGTGATAAGGTCAGTAAATTAAATCCATGTTTATTTTGGAAAACTTTATGAATTATGACTTTATGAAAAATAGCAGATGTTTTACACACAGCACACGTACAGCACAATAAAACGAGAATTTAAAAAAGTTATACATATAAATAATTACAAAATACAGAAATATGTAAATAGAATAAAATACATATATATTTCTAATTATAATGTTTTTTGTATTTATATGTAATATAAAAAATTATAGAAGCTAGAAATATAAACATGTAATGAGAATACAGTATTTATATATTGTTATATATTTATATATTAAATATAATTCTGATAAATATTTATATAATTTATAGTTCTGTGAGTAATTCCTGATCAGAAAGGGTTCTAAGTAGAGTGTTTTTCAGAGGCTTAGAACCTTATTTATCCAACAAAGTGTTTAAAGAACCACTGAAGAACCGTTTTTGCCTTCCAAACTCCTAATTACTGCCCAGTATTTTCTCCTTAATGTCTAGAACCTGTCAGGAGTTTAACGTTTAGCTTCTTGGTACACTTTTAGAAAGAAAAAAAAAGGTTCTTTAAGTGTTCATTGGATAATTACGGTCTCTTAGGTTCCTAAAAAGTTCCTTTACACTACATTTCATAGCAGCTTTCCACATTGAATGTTTAAGGGTTCCCCAGATGGACTGCTGAAGAACCCCTAAGTGTTTTCATCAGAAGATTTTATCTGACACGTTGTTGGTTTTTGGAAATCCATTGTGGAATAGTAAAGTAGCTCACATTACCTTTGGTACTTCTGAATTTATTCCCCAAATTGAGAACCATTACGGGTTCTTTGGCTGATCTTCATGGTGAATCCTACAGCAGAGTGTTCCCCTGTTAGAAAGGGATCCAAGTAGAACTCTTTTAGGAAGCTTAATATTCTAATGGAGCCTTAAAGAACCCTTGAACAACGCTTTTGGTACCAAGAACCAAAAAGGTTAAATGTTAAACTCCTGACTGCACACCTTTCCAGAAAAAAAGGGTTCTTTAAGGGTTCTTTTGTATAATTATTAAACGTTGTTAGAGTCCGACAGTATATAGAGCCTGTAATGGTTCTAAGAGGGACATTTGAAGAGTGTAGGACGTTCAATTACTGAATGTTCTGATAATGTTCTCTGTTAGCTGTGTGTGTGTGTGTGTGTGCAGAAGAACCAGAGTAGATAAGTAGGAAACACTGTACACTCTCTGCCATCATGTGCCGTGTGTTTTCCTGCGTCACACAGACATGTGAGGTGAGTTTATAAATAACAGTGTTCTGGATGTGCGTCTGTAATGAGCTTTATTAAACCTGTGCCTCAGGGTTCTCTCGCTCAGACGGGTGCTCTGCTGTTCTGGTCAGACCATTACATTAGATTAGAGCAGAAAGACATGAGATAACAGTTTAGATTTGACATCTGCTCTGATGTGAAACACGCTCACAGACCTGGTAGAAGACTTTTATGATGTTATGGTGAGATACTGAGTGGCAGGATGGTGTGCTGAAGTTGATTATTTTCCTATAACAGCACGTCCCCTAGTCGTAGCCATTACAATTTCTTATTTATTAAAAAAATGACATATCATAATTACTATTAACATAAACAGTTAGTTCCTGTTCTCACTTATGTTACAGCAGCTATAAACAGTCTTTCCCTCAGCAGTCTCTCTTTTTTATTAGCATATTTTGAACATTACACCCCATGTTGCATCACTTCACCAGGGTGCCATTATTTATAACCACAGAAATAGCAACTTGGCAAAACCACTGATTATGGTATTATGTAGCTACAAACTGTAGTGTAAAAGAATCATTTTAGGAACCCGAGAGCCCTTAATTATCCACTGAACCCTTGAGGAACCCTTGAGGAACCTTTTTTCTGAAAGTGTACCAAGTACAGAGAAGCTAAATGTTAAACCCCTGACAGGTTCTAGGTATTAGGATGAAAATAATGAGCAATAGTTTGGAGTTCATACCGCACACGTACCCTGTTAATACACAAACTCTTAGAAACAAGGTTCTCAAGGGTTCTTTAATGGTTCTGAGGAACCAGGAGAACCCGTATGGAAATACAACGAAATCACAATGAGGTTTCTGGGTTGTGGGTCTGTGCAGCATTTTTTTTTTTTATCAGAGGATTGAAGTTGTGGTTTCTGATCTGGAACTTCACATTCACATCACAGATTGTTCCTCCCACTTCCTCTGAAACTCATGATTGCACTCTGTGGCTCACCACAATTTCCTCCAACCTGCACTTAGAAGAAGAAAATTATAATTAATGCAGAGCCACCGAGTGTGCTGAGCTTAGTTCGGGTTTGGGAGATTAAGGATTTCATCAAAGTGGGAAATTCCTGATTCCTGGAGAGCTCAAGAACATGGACAGAACTAAAATGAATGAATGAATGAATGAATGAGTGAATGAATAAATAAATAAGCAAGCCTTCCCATATAGTCCATGTATACGTCAGGTTTAAGGCTAACTCCACCTCCAAATAGGAAGAAACAGACAAAAACCCTCAAATCATAAATCCTAATCAGAGAGTCAGGATGCTCAATGCTGCATATATATTGATAAATACCAATCAGCTGTAAATCACCAAGCACATTCATGGCATTTACATTTAGCTACGCTCACAAAAACTCACTGAGCCGATATCGACAAAATGGCACCTAAAAGGTGAAAGAGCGCCCCCTAAGTGCAGCGTGCAGTAAATCTTCCAATACTGCAGCTCGGCCATCGCAGTGCATCAGCTACCACAGACACGCGCTAACTCCTCCTCCTTTTATCGTCTTATTTCTGTTCCTCTTTGGATTTCTTTTAAAATCACTTTCCTTCATCATTAACATGAAACAACAACATTAGAGTTTCACAAAATGTGGGAAAACTGAAGGAGGAAAGGTTTGAGAGTGCTTTGAGTAACAAGCTCAGTAAACTGTTTGGTGATTAAATCCTGGAAGCTGAAGAAAGACCCGCTGCCCCGTTTGTGCTGAACGGCGACTCCCAGCATTCCCTGCTTCTTTCAGCGTGAGAGATGAGTGCTGTTTGGGGAAGATCTTTCACTGACAGCGTGTCTTTCTGCAGAACCACATTCCACATCGTCATCAGCATCCGTGCGTTCTGGAGAACTTCTGCTTCTTGATGCTTCTGCTTGTGTTTTGCGGATTTACACGGAAAGAAGGAGGGAAGGTTCCTGATTTAGCCTGAAGGTTAACTCATTATTATGTAGTCTAGTTAGAACCTAGTGGACATTATTATTATCTATAATTGCATTTTTTTTTTTACAAAGCTGCATTTTCTGATTAAATGTGTAAAAAGGGTTTTTATGAAAGGTTTATTTTTTCATAAAAATACCAAACACACAAAACGTGGCTCACTAGCATCCATGAGGACATTACAGACATTAATAATTATATATATATTTTCAATACAATAAAAAGATGGAAAAGGAATCTAGTCACAAATCCCTCCCTCTGCAGTTGGATCCTGGGCTTCCTGACTGAGCGACCGCAAGTGTGTCGGATCAGATGCAGCGCCTCCGGCACCGTGGCGCTGAGCTCCGGCGCACTCCAGGCCTGCGCGCTCGGCTCCTCGCCGCTCTCACTGATGACGCACGACTGTAGCACGATGCACGGCTCATCAAGCTGGAGGGACTCATCAGCAACGACGACGAGACAGCACACTGATACGGAGGTGGAGCAGCGAGACTTCTGCGCTGCATGTGGTGATGATGCTCTGCTCACTAAACACCACGCATCACACTGCTGTACACACTGCATCCGTCACGCTGTGTGTGTGTGTATTTACTGTGTTGTCCTCGTTGCTCTATTTATTATCTAGTCCTTTGTGCACTACATCTCATTTTGCACTACTAGAATGTCAATAAAATTCTCTAATCTAATCTATTTTTTAATTTGTGTCTGTACTTGTACTCAAAATCATATCTTCAGAGAAAATTTAAAAAAAAAAAGCTGTGAGAATGAGAACATACTTTTCTCCTTCTGATGATTTTCAGGGAGTTTGTTCTTCCTGTTGAACTTGTGACTTGTGGATTATTCCAAATATCTCATGGGGTGAATGAATTAAAAGGAATTTTTCATTATCTACTGTATAACGGACCACCCGCGGAAAAGGAACTAGTCAGATATTTTAAAAGTATTTTAATGATTATATTTAAAAATAAAACGTTGCTATGCTTATATAACTATAAGTGCTGTCGATTGTGTAGGCTCTGTTAACGTTTTAAATGATCGATCTGAAACATCCACGTCGGTTGTTGTGTTTGAAATGTCTTTTATTTTTATTTTAGACATTTTAATCCCTTATTTGCTGTTTCTTGTTTGCAGAATCGCAGATATAGAAGGAAAGAATGAAGGGAAGGTTCCTGATTTAGCCTGAAGGTTAACTCATCATTATGTAGGCAGGTACAGAACAGACACAGCGTAAACACACACACACACACACACACACACACACACACACACACACAGACCACATACAATCATCCCACCCATACACTGAAGTGTGTATAATTAGCCGTGTCAGTTTCGGGTTCCAGTCTGCGCTGTATGGAAAGGAGTTCCTCCTACTTTTATCCCTCTTTCCCTCCCACTCCCACTCCTAGCTGTATTACTCTCCCTCCCTCTTCTCCCTCGTTCTGTAGGTCAGACGCTGCCGAGCGCTCGTGGTTCACACACACACGAGGCTCCTCTGACCCGCGGAGACGTCCAGGGCTGACCGGCATCCCAGAGAGGAGCGAAGGAGGAACTCAGGGGTTTGTGTTCAGAGCAGAATGGAGGTGGAGATGTTAAGTGGAAGAAGCTCCAAACCCAGCGTGGCTCCTTGTACACTCACGAAAGTGGCTCTGATCACATTGGTGTGTTTCTGTCTTGCTCTGCTGATTGCTGTTATTGGAGGTAAGTGTGTAACACACACACACACACACACACACGCATACACAAGTGAAAAAGTTTACATACCCTTACAACATTTTAATCATAACAAGAAATTAGTTTCAGGCGTGTTTTTGTAAGTAGGAAACTGCTGAGGAGATGAGGGTTTAACCTCAAATTATATATGTGTGTGTGTGTGTGTGTGTGTGTGTGTGTGTGTGTGTGTGTTCCTTTTTTCTCCCCTGTATTCATTCCTGTTTTACTGCCAGACTTTATTGATATTTGATTTGATGCACATGTGTGTAATGTTTCTTATTTCTCGTCTCTCCTTTGTCTTATTATTTTTATTTTCAATTCTTTCCTTCTTTCTTTCTTTCTTTCTTTCTTTCTGTTTTTTTCTCTTTTGCTTCTCTCCTTCTCTTAGGGGAGGGCTTAAGAAAAAAAAATTTTTTACTGTCTATACTGCTAACAAAGTCCTTACTGTCCTCCAAAAAGAAAAAGACACCAGTGCAAAAGTTTGTGCACCCCCCTTCTCAATATGATGTAAACGCTCTATAATTACCGCAACATGTTTCATATCCTCGGGATGGTTTTTGGATTATCTCCTTTGTTACAGTTGGGAAGAATCAGAAATTGACAATAAATTTTTTTAAAAAAATCAACAATTTCGAAGAAAGTGTATTCTGTAATCTTTAAGAATTAACATTGTAAATTTGCTGTGCTTTACAACGCTTTTATAATGTTCTAGAAATGTTATAAATGTTATTTATTAAAACTTGAAAAGTGGAACCAGCAATGAACCCCTTTTAAAGAGTTTTCCTGACATCTTTGTTTGTTTCTTTGTTTGTTTCTTTGTTTGTTTGTTTGTTTGTTTGTTTGTTTGTTTTTTAATAAATCAGGTCTAGAGATCGACAGGCAAAGGGCAAAAGTTTAATTTATTATTTTTGGATGTCAAAAAAATATTATTCTGGAATTTTAACTTCTTGGAAAATAGAAATAAAAGTTATGAGTTATGCCTTTATATACGGACACTATATGTCAGGGGGGTCAAAACATTTGCACTGAGCTGTAGTTCCTTTTTATTGTTGCTTTTAGGTATATATATTCACACACACACACACACACACACACATACACACACACAGACGCTGCATGACTTGTGAGGTGTCAATGGAAACAAGTCGTAGTAGCGTCTCACTTGCTTCAGGTTTGTGTGTGTGTGTGTGTGTGTGTGTGTGTGTGTGTGTGTGTGTGTGTGAGTGAGAGAGAGAGAGAGAGATTATTTTAGGGCAGTATGAAGTTACACACAGCTTTGCTCTGAGGACTGATTAGTTGTGTGTACCAACACAAGCACATAACGTAGGAATTTTAACAAACTTCACACCACGGCGCTGCTGAGTTCTGCGCTCTGATTGGTCAGAAGGTGTTGATTAGTTTCCTGTAACAGCAGCTCTGACAGTAGTGCAGCCGAAAATCACAGGTATTAATGCCCTAGTTTTAATACGTTGTTGTTTATATAGTAACAGCTCATTCACACACACACACACACACACACACACACACACATGCTGAACTAAAGCTCTGTATCTGAGTGCTATTCTGGTTCACGCTGTGGTCATCTGCTGTCTAAATGTGTAGTGGACTGTAAACATTGTAAAAGCAAATCCACAAGAGTTGCACAACACACACACACACACACACACACACACACACACACACACACACACACACACACTATGTGGTGTTACCACTACTGGTCAGTCAGTGCTAAGGTTAAAATGCAGTATTATATATATACAATATTGTTTGTTTGCATGCTTTTTCATTCTGTGTGTGTGTGTGTGTGTGTGTGTGTGTGTGTGTGTGTGTGTGTGTGTGTGTTTGTTAGTGTGTGTTTAGTCTATGTGCTTTTTTGGCATGTGTGCAATAGAGCGTTAGGTCAGCATTCCTGCTGACATCCACACCAGGGACAGCTGTTGCAGCGTGATGTTAGTTACGGGATGTTGGTTGCTCTGACACTCTCACTTTTCTCTCCTCAAAGTCTCGCAGAAAACGGCCAGTGAAGAGTTTTGTCTAACGCCGGAGTGCATTGAAGCAGGTGAGCTCCTCACTCGAGCACACTCGATTCCACGCAAATATCCATAAAACTGAATAAAAGATGCCACAAGATCAAAGACGTCCACTAGAGAGCAAATCGCAGGTTTATATTAAAGCACTGGTTTCTAATACGTTATCGTTTCTATAGCAACAGCTTATTCAGAGTCAATTCTGTAATACATTCAGCATTAACGGAAGGAGTCTCCAGTGTCGGCGATTTGTAACAGCTAGCTACAAACCGGAGTTTTATTAGATGTTTTGCTTAGCGAGATTCTTAACGATAGAGTGTTTGAGTAACTTTCTGAAATGGGTTTGTGTTTCGGTGTCGTCTAGCCGGCTCCATTCTTAACAAGCTGGACCCCAGCGTCAGCCCGTGCGATGACTTCTACCAGTACGCGTGCGGAGCCTGGCTCAGAGAACACCCCATTCCGGAAGATTCCTCCAGCTATGGGATCTACCCCTGGCTCCGGCAGAACGTGGACCTCAAGCTCAAAGGTGCGGCGTGATGAAGGAGTAAAAACGCCGTGTTTCAGTTGTAATGTTTTGTAGCGGGAAGCTGATGGTTTGTGTCGTGTTTATCGCAGAGCTGCTGGAACAGCCCACTGCGGAGGGAGACATCGAGGCAGTGAAGAAGGCCAAGATGTTGTACCGCTCCTGCATGAATGAGAGTGAGTTCCGAGCTCCGTAACAAACCTGTCACGTAAATCTTAATAAATTTAGCCGAATTTGGTTCGCTTTCTCTAAAAGTATCAATAGAACCAAACAGAGACATGTGGGTGGAGCTAAAACAGTCCAGATCAGTGATTGTTCAAATGCAATTATCACACAAACAAAACATGCTAGCTAGCAAGAACAGCATTTCTACCGTAACATAAACCATAAGTTTTATACATTAGTATGCTAAATTAGCTAGCTAGTTAAGCACTCACTCCTTAGCATTCTCCCGTTATTAAACATTAGCTAAGCAGCAAAGCAAACTGTAGGGCAGTCGTGGCCTAATGGT
>JAKKZN010000022.1:17108474-17121600 GCA_033441825.1 Pangasius elongatus | reverse complement strand
CTCCACCCATTCCACACAAGTAGAACACAAATACAATCTTTTCTGGAAGATAAAGAACCCTTAATTGTATAATGATCTATTGAAGAACCCATTTTTTCCTCTAAGAGTTTACCAATTTTAGGGAGTTAAGAACCGTGAATTATCCATTAACCCTTAAAGAACCACTGAAGAACCCTTTCGTGTTGCAAAACTGCACCAAGGAAGAAGTTAATCATTAAATACATCATGTGAGTGATGTGTTATGAATAAAACCAATAAAAGATAGATAGATTTTGTTGCTGTACATCAAATTTTATCGGTATGGTGAATAATTACACTTTTACTTGCGTAAAGAACTTCAGTACTTTTACACGCTGTCATAGCAACGCCCGCTTCCACTGAGAACTACGTCTCCCAGAGCACACCACGGCCTACAGACATGGCCACCCTGGACCACACTTCCCAACACACATGACACACAGTTCTGTCACCTGACTTATAATCACACACACCTGTTCATAATCACACCTGCACCTATATAATCAGAGCATGGACGTCCAATCTGTTGGGAAGTTTAGTGTATCATATCGTTACCTGATCTTATCGAGATGGTTTCTTATGTATCGTCTTTCTGGTTTTTGTTTTTTTGCCCTCTCACTGTGGTTTGTGCGTCACCTGACCTCGCCTGTTCTGAGATTACACTTTTGCCCTTCGTATCGGATTTGTTTTCCAGCTTCTTTCAACTTAAACTCTCTCTGCATTTGCATCTGTTTCCACCTACATTACCTGACACACCCTTAATATAAGAATGAATGAATTAATTAATCAATTAAAACATTAGTTAATTAGTTAATTGGGGGATTATAGATTTAAAGTCAGCTTCTTTACAGTTCCAAGTCTCTTTCTTGTTCTCTATTTCTCTATTTTCAGGTACGCACACTTACATACTCACCTTCCCATAAAACTCCTGTACTGACCGCTCTCATGCTAATTAACTAATTAATCTTTAATTGCATTCTGCTCATTCATTGCTATTTTCCGTCCCTCTGGGGACAGGGGAATGTCATCCTGCTCATTTTTCCTGTATCACATTAACACGGAGAATTAAAGAATCCTCAAATAGCTTGGGAATGACTTATTCAAATGAAGGCCGTGGTGAAGGGAAATGTTCCGAGCGCAGGATT
Source organism: Pangasius elongatus (assembly GCA_033441825.1). Lineage (NCBI taxonomy): Eukaryota > Metazoa > Chordata > Actinopteri > Siluriformes > Pangasiidae > Pangasius > Pangasius elongatus. Next base: position 17,120,437 of record JAKKZN010000022.1, on the reverse strand, counting down.
CGCCTTTTCTCCGGGAAGGCTCCATTAATGCCCGAGCGGTCAGGGTTCTCTGTGTGACGGCACATAATCAGGACTTCCTGTGGTGAAATGCAAAGAAAAGAGAAGGTCGGCTACAAGGATAAGCCAGAAACGTTGGCACTGTGTCATCGATTGCAGTACAGAAGACAAAGAGGACAAGCCTGCACAAACAAAACGACATCGAGCATCATGTTTATAGTCCACATGAGCCATGATTAAAGTGGAATGAGAGCCATGAGAGTGTTTAAGAGACGGTTTAATTCCCTTCATTCCAATTCCTTACTTTATTAACACAAACACACACACACACACACAGCTTTAATTCTACCTCATATTCAAATTAAACAAGACATGAAATGACTTCTCAGTGTGAGTTTGTGTGAATATAAATCATATTTGTTAGGCGGTCTGTGAAAACCCATCGGATGCGTTGTTGCTGCTACTGAATTCTGCAAAACAGCCAAAAATGATGAACAAAATGAAGTTTATCTGCCAATAATGCAGTATACTTTGACATCTCTACATTTCAGGAAGTTTTTAAAAAAAAAAAGATTATGTTCATGTGGTTATTCAGGCTAATTTCTACCCTCCGCTTGGCGTCTGTTTGCGTCAGTGTGCTACCTGGTTAGTTTTGAGAGGCCGTGAGAAAGTGTGCTTTTCTCACCATTTATGTTTTCGTCTCGTTACATACGCAGCAAAATGCTTTGTAAACAAAATGCCCACGATGCTCTTGTGCTGCCTCATCATCATCATCATCATCATCATCATCATCAAAACAGAGTAGAGGGCTTACACACTCTGAACAGATGGCAGTGCACATAATTGTAAAATGTTTAAATGACGTAATATGAAAAGATATTAATAACAAGAGATCTCGACAGAAGTGAATGGATGAATCAGCCGGCCGTATTAGCATGAACAGAAATCATTCGAGTGAACAGATGACGATGAGGCTCATGTTTACACGTTTCTTCCTTTCTTCACTGCTGTCGTCTCCGGCTTGCTCATTAATGATGTAAATGCATATGTGGACTTTATGACAGTGTGTGTTGCTGAACTGAATTGAATTGATCTGCAGCTACAGGAAAAGTTTAGTGGAGGTTAAACAACGTTTTACCAGCCTGGGCTGTGAATGACTAATCAGTGTGTGTCATGGAAAAAACAATAGTGTGTGTGTGTGTGTGTGTGTGTGTGTGTGTGTGTGTGTGTGTGTGTGTGTGTGTGTGTGTGTTATTAATTTATATTTTTCATTTAGACACTTGCACAGCCTCTGTCTGAAAAACGACTGACCTGAAGTGTCTGCTTTTTCATTCTGAAGATATTGTGTGCACTCCAGGGATGACGAGAGAGAGAGAGAGAGAGAGAGAGAGAAAACACATTCACACCTTTCACCCCTTTCATGCCTTTCACGCCATTCCTTCCTGTTTCACCCGAGGAGAGGCAGAGAGGAAAGAATAAGAACAGAGATTTAATAAAATAATAATAAAATAAACAAAAGCAAGGGTGAGACAGAGACAGGTATAGAATGTCATTTTGTGACTTTCAAATTTGCTCTGTGTGTGTGTGTGTGTGTGTGTGTGTGTGTGTGTGTGTGTGTGTGTGTGTGTGTGTGTGTGACTCATTGATAAATATGTTGTCTTCCTGTGAGCATGTGGTGAGGATTACCCTGCCGAGCTCATGCCCAGTTTGATCCAGCAGGCAGCCGTGACTCAGGAGATCGTGCGTTTCCTCTTCATCGAGCACTTCGTCGCTCTTTTCTTCTCTCGGCAAGTCTCAGATTTGGCTCCTTTCCCTCTTTGCTGTCATTTTTAATTCTCCTCTGCGTAACCCGAGCCGAGCTGTAGGAGCAGATGGACCAATAAAGTGGCGTCATGAAGCACCAGGAGCAAAGCAAAGCTCGGGTCACTGCAGAAACATCTGAACAGGGTGGCACTCAACGCGGCACAAAGGAAAGATCTGAGAATAAAGGATGTTCTCAGACTCTGCTGTGGCGCGTATTGAGATTTTTGATAACAGCAGAGCTTATGCTGATTATTTTTATATAATATAATATGTAATGGATAACACATGACAAACCCTGTGGATAAAGGAAAATAATCCACATTGTAGTGGTGTGATATGTGTGTGTGTGTTTATTCCGCTTATACCGCAGAGATGTTTCATTTACTTTATTAAAGAATGACACATCACACGTTTTATCGGTTTATAGTAAGATTTATTTTTGTGGAACATCAGCGAGTCAAGTTAGTTTCTGTTCTCTCTCTCTCTCTCTCTCTCTCTCTCTCTCTCTCTCTCTCATAATGGCACAGTTTATCATTTTACCAAGAAACTGGAAAGCATAAACTCCTCTGTCCTGAAGACTTTCCTGTGCTGGGAAACTTTGTAAAGCACACCCAAGAATATTTCCATAAAAATGTCTTTTAACAAAAAAATAAATAAATAAATAAAACATTGCCACATCAATAATTAAACATCACATTGTTAATCATAGCTTATGTGGAGCGTCTGCCGTACACGTCCCTGTGAATGAGCCGTTACTATAGAAACGATAACGTATTAGAACGAGCGCGTTAATATAAACCTCGGATTCACGTTACAGCTGTTATATAAACATGATGAACGCCTTCTGACCAATCAGATTTGAGAATTCAACCAGGCTATGCTTTAAATATACAAACTTTTAAATTAAACTTTAGAATGAAAGTAGCTATGTCACTGGGGCTACAGACCTGTAATGTGACGCCAGGGATAGTTTTTTTAATCAAAATGGAGGATTATTTCAAAATGGCTGACACATGAAGGACATTTCTATCTTGCTAAAATGTCAAATCAGTAACTAGAGATATTTATACATTTTTTAAAAGTAAATGTAAGATACAGGGCTTCTGAAAAACAGTGTAGTAACAGCAACAGACAGAAGTTATTGATGTCTAAATGACCAAATTACAGCTGTGGTATAAGAGGAATAAAATGATCACAGTACCTCCGCTTCATCACACAACTTCATCCCTCAGTATTTTACTGTAACAGTGCGGGATGGAGTGTTTATTCATTACATATACTCTATAACTAATATATAGTACAATTAATTAACAGACAAATAAACAAATGAGCCCTGCATGTAAGCTACAGGCACCTCAGAATGAACATTAAACTTTAAAATGTAAATTTAAACGCAGTTAGATATACAGGTCAAAAAAATAAAAAAAAAAGGTTGTTTATCCCTGACAGCTGACACTGAACGCAAATGTTTCTGAACATGCTGTAGGAAACTTTATTCACTTTATTCTGAAATCCTGTGTCTGAAATCCGAGTGCGAATCTTTTCCACATCACCGAAATGCATCACAGCAAGAGCTCGCTGTTTAACGAAGCGGAAGACAGGAATCGCAGCCACGAAACAAGAAAGACCGAACGTCGATTGAAATTCCTAGCACCTGAAACTTGTAGGTAACCATGGGAACCTTTTTTTTTTTTTGTCAGTTTCCCGGACTGGCATGGAGAAGCACGTGCTGCAGAAAAGCAGAGGAAATGGTTACCATGACGATAGCTCTGTGTAAGTCTCATCATATATACGGGTCAGAGGTCAGAGAGACAGAGAGAGAGAGCGAGAGAGACAGAGAGAGAGAGAGAGAAGGAATTCAGAGAGCGACTGCACTTGCCTGATTGCACACTGATGCTCATTATTAGCTGTGTGTTTTAAGGATAGAAACAGGAGTGTGTGGAGTGTGTAGAGAGGAAGGACATCGGTGTAGCTCTCGTCTCCAACCTCACTTTAGTCGTTAGCCACGCATGGTCGAGTCTCCTCACTCCCACCAGCACTGAGAGGGCCTGTACACTAATAAACATCCTGTACCCCAGAGTCCAACTGCCTACCAGCCGAGCCATTAGACACGCACCGTGGGATCTCAGCACATGACTCTCAATACTAAGTCTACTGGTGTGCTTCTTTAGGAAACAGTTAATATTTGGACACAAAGGAAGTGACACAGGAGTCTACCTGAACTAGCTCAAGTAAGAACTGACGTCCAGGATTCCTCATTCGGAACTGGCAGTTGTGTCACATGACTGGAGATGATGTTGAGATGTTGAGGAAGAGATAATAATGTGAAAGGGCGTCTCACAGCTCCAGTGTTCCCGGATCCATCCTGAGCTGCAGTTTAGTCTCCAATCCACCATCCAGCATGTTCTCGGGAGGTGGGAGGAAGCCGGAGAACCCGGAGGAGAACACATGAGGAACATGCACAGGAACTCCAGACAGACAGAATCGAACCCTGGAGCTGTCAGGAGGCAGCAGTTCTCACGTAACAACCGTGCAGTACATAGGAGCTGATTTCTTTAAAAGGAACAAACTCCCTGAAAGAAGCGAAAAGGATCTGAGTGGAGGACAATATCACAGTTAAAGTTCACTGCAGCTTTAAAAGTAGCAGCCACTGGGATGCAGATAAAAAAAGGTTTTTTAAAGCAATCATCAACAAAACGAGGATATCATATGCATATAGACAACAATGCAAACAATATAAACAACAACAGGGAAGATTACACACCAAGGAGCTTAATTAATTAATTAATTAATTAACGGTTAGCTCAGTGGTACAGCAGGTAGCTTTATCACCTCGCACCTCCAGAGTCCCAGGTTCAATCCTGAGCTCAAGCTAGTGCCCGTGTGGCGTTCCACAGGTTCTCCTCTGGGTTCTCCAGTTTCCTCCCAGCTCCCAGAAACATGCCGATATGTGGTGTGGTGACTCTAAAGTGCCCCCTAGGTGTGAAAGAGTGTGTATACGCTCAGTATTCCCCGGATAGGCTCCGGATCTGTCCGAGATAAAGCAGTACTGAAAGACCATTCGATTCCGGACCTTTCCAGAGTGTCCACACGTACGGAGAGTCAGGTTAAGGCTGTTTTTCAGAAAATATTAGATGTAAATGACTTTATTGTAAAATAAATAGTTCTCCTGATTTCTGTTTATTTTCATTGATGAAAGAAAGATCTTTTCAGCTGTCTTGAACTGTATACAGTTTTTATGTCAGGAATATTGCTATATTTTGTTAAAATGTTTATTTTGGTCATCAGCGTTAAATATTTTAGACGTGAATCTTAACAATTGGTTTATAAACAGACTGATTTTATACTTTTTTATTCATAATATTCCTATACCTAGACACATCCATTTACTTTTCAGTTAAATGATATAAAACAAACAAACAAACAAACAAACATATAAATAAATAAATCTGGAACTGGATGTTTTTGTTTGTTTGTTTAATAATTTATGCATTCCTTGTCACTGGGGTGGAACCATCAGAGTCCAGTTATGGACCTTCAGTTATTTAAAGACGGACCCTTGATGGTACCAAACCAGGAAAAGTACAGTTTGGTGTCTTTACTCCCTGAGTGTGTATATTATATAACCTACCTGCTGGAAATGAAATATTTAGTTGCTAAGCTCCTGTGCTGAAGCCCAGCACTCTGAAGGTACTAATGAGAGAGAGAGAGAGAGAGAGAGAGAGAGAGAGAGAGAGTGCGCGCCCCCGTTAGACGTGTGCACGAGCCCCATAAAGGCGGAGACATCCAGCTTCACCTCTCCTCTTCATTATGAACTTCTCAGTCACTTCGCCATCGATGGAGAGCCACATCCGCTTCCGCTCGCGCTGAAGACGAGTCTAGCTGTCCGGGATCCACGAGGGCTGAGTTCCGAATCAGCGATTATGTAGGCTACAGAGCGGAGATGCCCGGACCACCAGCACCACCACCACCACCATCATCATCACCACCTCCTCCTCCTCCTGCTCCTGCTCCTGCTGCCTGGAGCCGGTGTGTGTTCACCTTCATCGCGACACAGCGAGCGGATGCTGGAGCTCAGCTAGGCATGATGGCAAAGAGCCTCACACACCTGGAGGAAATACGCACCCCATTCCGGATTTTAAAAAAAACTCTTCGCGCTTTGCACCTGCGGGGTTTATGAATTCGCTCCCATGTTTAAGAGAGAAACTTAAGAGAAGTCTCCAAGCTCACCTCGAAAAACACGAGGAAAGAATGATGGCCTGAGGACGGAGGCGTGTGTTTCTCGTTTTGTCCAGGATGCATCAAAGATGATGCGCAGCTTCCAAGACGCAGAAGTTTGATTTCTGTGGCTGTGAGCGCCTGCATGCCGCATAGACGCCGGCTCAGCGTGTTTCTCCCAGATGCTGTGCGTGCGTGTGTGTGTGTGTGTAGCAGGGGTGTGTTAGAGCTGCATATTGCGTAACTACAGTCCCAAGACTTTTTCCTCGGTCTTCTCAGCCTCTTAGGTTCCCGCTGGTGGATGCCCACGTGCAGGAGAAAGGCATACATATACACAACATAACATCACTGCTCCATCCAGACTAATAGCTCGGACGTTCATTGCAGAGACCCTGGTGTCAAACCGAACATTGATGCTCGGGACCTCCAATGATGATGATGATGATGAAGATGGTGTGCTCGCAGAGGCCCGTCGCCCGCACACCCTCTCTGCTCACTCTCTAGGATGTTGCGGCAAGCAGTGCGCGAGGGGCTGCGGGCGTCCTTCCACAAGCTGGGCCACTTCGTCGCCAACCACCCGGTGTTCTTCGCCTCGGCGCCCGTGCTCCTCTCGGTGCTGCTCGGCGCCAGTTTCAGCAGGTACCGCGTGGAGGAGGAAGTGGAGCGCCTGCTGGCCCCCAAACACAGCCTGGCGAAGATCGAGGGCAACCTGGTGGACAGCCTGTTCCCCGTCAACCGCTCCAAACACACTCTCTACTCTGACCTGCAGACACCGGGCAGGTACGGGCGCGTGATCGTGACCTCGCGCAAGGGGAGCGTGCTCGAGCCTCACCACGTTGACCTTGTCCTGAAGGTAAGAAGGTTGAAGGAAGTTTTATGAGATGATCTGTGCGTTCCTTGGACCACTAGTTCTCAAGTGGGGACAGAATCACAAATCACAAATCGATGCTTCTTTTTTGCCGAGTTCTGCTTTAACATCTCACCCAAATTAATCCAAGCCTCAATAACTCAAAAACACGTAGGTCTATAAGGAATGTCGACTTGGACTTAATGTATTCTCTTAGTCACAATTTCAGGAATAAAAAGCTCCTAATATTTGAGTAGATGGAATATATTCATAAAATAAATCTGTAGAATTTATTCGCAGATAAAAGGATCCCTGGCCACAGAGCGCAGGTTCCTGAGTCCCGGTCCTGGAGAACCCCGTCCTGCACATTCGAACGTTTTCCTGCTCTATGGTCTTTTCCCCACTTCATTAATCTGTTAGTTGGATTATTAAAAAATATATGTATATATACCAAATACCAAAAAATATTTATTTCGGTTTAGTTAAATGATCTCTGTAGGTTACTAACGACAATATAATATTACTGATATTTATCAGAAAGTCTGTCATGTCATGAGAATATTCCTTAATGCTTACTGTCTGCTGAACGCACTTTTTCAAATCAGAAGCTTCTGCACAACTTTATGTCCAAGTGACCACTGGACCAACAGCGTGAGTCACTGGGAAAAGGTCTTACCTGCATTCCAAGCCCTGATTTGTTCAATTCTGAGGAGTCAAATACAAAACACGGCTGAGATCCACTGACTGTCTCACTAACCGAGACGCTCGGATGCTAAATCGAGTCCTTGCCTTTGTGTTTGCGTGAGGCGAATCATTTTCAGTGTGTGGGATCGACCCGAGAAGGTTTGGGGCTGACTCTTTAGTTTTCAGTGCTTGGACTCAGGGACTCGGCTCTGTGACTCTGTGACTCTGTGACCTGATGAAAAAAATAGTGTTTGTGTTAAGAGAGTTAAACGACGTGCTGCGTGTTAATGGGTAGAAAAACTTTTAACTACATCCAGTTGTTGCAAAACTAAAAAAAAAAACAGGGAAAGGAAAAAAGACAAAAAAGGCAAAGGAAACTCACACTTCACACTTCATATTCTGGGCACATTTATTTCTCTGCAAATCTCCATTAATATTAATTTTTTTCCTTGTACGGTGAGTAAAAGAAAAAGAACAGAAACGTGCCTCCCTTCAGAAATGACTCCTCACTGAACTTCTCCATGGTCCGAGCTCCTTCAGAAGATTCGAATCCATGTCATTTAGCGATCATTTTGTTTGTTTGTGGTCCCTGCGCTGTGTGCGTTTAATCAAATGAATTTTAAAAGTGAACGTCCTTGGAGCTGCGCCATGCTTCCCTGTTGCCTAGCAACAGCGACCCTGCAGGTCTCGACAGTTGTATGCGAACACTTTTAGGACTTGATATAATCACACACTCTCACAGCCTCAACACCAGCAATTTCTCTGTCAGCTGAACAGCAATCTTTTTAATTGCCTTTGTGGACAGCTGGGCAACATATGCCTCTTTGTATTCAGCAGTTGGAAACACATCTGTTACACACGGGCCGCCTCTAATTCCATGGTATAGCACAGGCACGGAAAATCCTCGCTTCTGATTGGCCGGCAGATGTGCATTAAGTAAAGACTAAAACAGTGTGTGTGTTACTGTCTCCACTACAAAGCTGATTATTTTCTTATAACAGCACGAGTGTCATTCCTCTCATACCACAGCAACCTGCCGACGATTACAATTTTTATTTATTAAAAAATTCACGTCACACTTTTTATCCATTTATAGTTACAGTGCAGTTAATGTTGGTGAAACAAGTGAGTTCCTGGTCTCACTCACGTTATAGCAGCTATAAAGAGTCATTCCCTCACCATCCTCTCTTTTTTCTCTCTTTTGAAGTTAACAAGACATAAAAAAGACACAGCTTGTTAAGTTACTGATGTATCTATAAATGCGTTGAATGTACGACGGAATAAAATGGTATGTTTTATGTGACCATGCGTCCTTCTCATCAGCTTCACAGTGCCGTCACCCACATCCAGGTTCCGATGCTGGGCTTCAACTACACCTTCGCTCACCTCTGCCTGCTGGACGATAGCAAGAACTGCATCATAGACGACATCCTGCGAGTGCTGGAGGAGATGCGAACAGCCCGCGCCTCGAACCGGACCGCGCCGCCGCTGCGCTACCCCATCACGCGACTCAAGGACGGGCGAGAGGCCTACATCGGACACCAGCTTGGCGGGGTGCAGATGGTGGGCAGCGGTCGAGAAGGTGTCCGCGCCGCCCGTGCTCTCCAGCTCACCTACTACCTGCAGGTCGCCAGCGCACTGAACGAGGTGGTGGCGGCTCGCTGGGAGCTGCTGTTCTGCCACGAGCTGGAGCGCTTCAGCGCAGCACACCCCGAGCTGGGACTCTACCCATTCACCTCTTCCTCGCTGCAGAGGGACTTCCAGAGGACGAGCCGTGTGTCCGGACGCCCGCTGCTCTTCAGCCTGGCCGCATGCCTCTCCCTCGCCGTGCTTTGCTCTTCTATGAGAGACTGCGTACGCACCAAACCCTGGCTGGGAATCCTGGCGTTGGTCACCGTCAGCCTCGCGACTCTCACCTCCGCCGGGATCTTTAACCTCACCGGAGGGAAATACAACTCCACGTACCTTGGCATTCCTTTCATCATGCTGGGTAAAACGCCATCACTATCACTAACCATCCTTCCATTCTTATAGCTATGTTTACACATCCATGCCTGAATAAGTAAGACAGGAGTTTTTTAAACTGATCCCCGGTGGAGTCGCTTTATTTAGAAATGGGGTTGTGAGAGAAACTCTCTTGTTTTATTCTAATTCTAATTATGTTGATGGATTTCGTGCGCTATGTTTTTGAGAAGTTATTTTCATCCTTTTCCTATCCTGACACGCTGCACTAGCGTAGGAATTCACTGTCCGTCTACCTTCACTAGTCCCTCAGCAACTCTGAGCAACTGAGTGACTGAGAAAATTAACATGACATTTATTCAACATGGATTTACAAACGTGACTATTAGTAATGATGAGAAACCAAAGTGCCGAGGTCTGGGGTCGCAGAAAAGTCATAACGTTCAGTGGGACTCATTTGGCCACAAGGTTTCGGAAAAGCCTAAAGTAGCGTGTTATGTTTAAAGCCCTCTGGTGGCTTGGAGGCAAACTGCAATTGAAAGAAAAACTGCCTATATTTTTCTCTTTCCCTGGTGTCACCCCTCCATCTCTGTCTGAACATATTCCTCATGGATTTTCCAACAGAAAATGATCATGTTCGTTTCAGGCCCAGAAAAATATAAACAAAATCCTGATATATGAAAATTATCCAGATTGATTCCACAGCAATATTTCGAATTGTAGTTTGTCTTTGAAAGTTTTACACTCAGGAAAAAAGGTAGTAAATTGTACACTTCCTTGTTGCGGGGGTAGTACCCTTATGATTGTACCCTCATCTTGGTACCCTTACTATGTCCAGGAAGGACAGTGTACATAATTTAAAGCTTTCTATTTAAGGCAGAAGATATATATGTACTAAAGGTACAAAAGGCGTACTCCTGATGGTACCATCCCAGGGACACGGAGTGGTACTGCTGATACCCATTACTGTGAGTGTGTACACTTTTAAACAATACAAAAAGCACATTTAAATCACATGCAGTAACTAAATGGGGAACGTGAGCACTCCTGTTAAACAATCATCACCACTTGTAGTGTTGCTTTTGTAACTCATTAAACATTAAAATCCAGATCAAAGAAGCAGCACAGAGCATCAGTGCACTCTCAAAGGGATCGTATGCTCTGGTTTTCTTTTGCGCTTCATGCTTTAGCAACTCCCAAACAAACCAAATATCTGAATAAAACCAAACTGTGAGATTCTCTGTGCACAAGACCAACAAACACACAATCAGGGTACATTGACAGATCGCCTGTGTCTTTATCTCATTCTCTCGCTCCTGCTATTGTTCTCTGTCTTTCACACACTTGGTAATTAGTGCCATGTGTAGGAGGGGGTTTCTGGTAACTAGAGCACTTGGTGGAAATAACACGACGGAAGCATGACAGAAAGAGAAGAGCGCTTGAGAGGCTAGGAGGGCACTCAGGAGGAGGTGCATCATGCACAGTGGCACCTCAGGCAAGAAGACATAAAGGTGCAGAGAAGATGCGGGGCTTAAAAGATCCAGATATCTAATACACTTCCTATACAGATATCTAATACACTTCGTATACAGATATCTAATATACTTCGTATACAGATATCTAATATACTTCGTATACAGATATCTAATATACTTCGTATACAGATATCTAATACACTTCGTATACAGATATCTAATACACTTCCTATACAGATATCTAATATACTTCCTATACAGCCACACATTTGCCTTTAGGCTGTTGAGTTGACAAAAAGCCAGCTTTGCGCAGGATGATTTTCAGCATGATCTAGAAATTTCTGATTAAAATCTTAGCATGAGTGCTGCTACGAGGCATTCCTTTTAATCTACTGGTATTTAGCTTTTTATTGTGGTTGCCTGGCAGAATTGGAAATTCAACAACCAAAGACAAAAAAAATTCCTACTCCTTCTTGACGTAGCAAAGGTTTCATAAATATGTAGCTATGTTTCAAAGTAAAGTGTGTTCACTGTGACACTGGGACGCTGCTCGAAGCTAGCATGCATTCGTCACTCTGAATCCCACCCGCTGCACTACTCACATCGGCCGAGACGTGATCTAGCTTAAAAGGCAAAATAATTAGCTTGCATGGATGACTGACAATCTTTTCAGAACCACGAACACATATACCCAAAAGTATGTGGACACCTCACCATCACATCTATATATGGTTCTTCCCCAAACGCACACAATTAAAAAGCACGCAATTGTATAGAATTCTTTGTATCTTGCATCCTTATAATTTCCCTTCACTGGAACTAAGCCCTGAGCTCAACCCCACTGAACACCTTTGGGATGAACTGGAACACCGACTGCACCCCAGACCTCCTCGACATCCCGACATCAGCGCCTGACCTCACTAATGCTCCTGTAGCTGAATGAACACAAATCCCCACAGCCACGCTCCAACATCTAG
>JAKKZN010000022.1:17071988-17093497 GCA_033441825.1 Pangasius elongatus | reverse complement strand
TGTGAATCCAGTGGATCACTTTTGGATCAGCCGGTGGACCGGTTTTCTCTTACATCACCTCTAAACTCTCTAAACATCTCTAAACAGAGTTCCAGAGAACATTAGGAACACCAGAACTGTTGACGCTTTTGATATTTTGAAATGTGGAAATGATCTGAAATGTTTAACCCAATGTTTTTCATTATGGATTCAGTACAAAAACAGTTCAGATTCCACACATTAGTTTTCCGGCACAGAATGAAACGTTACAGTAAAATGTTTGTNTTTATTGACGGTAAGAGATCTACTGTATCGTTCCTTAATATGAAATCAGTTCACTGTGACAATTGTGAAAAAAAAAACATGCAAGGAAAGATAAAGGAAAAAAGTAAGAACTGGCGATTTTCTTCAGGTGGATAAAAGCTCGGGTTCAATAAGTAGAGACGGTAAATGGCGCAGTCTGCATGGCGCTGCTCATACTAGTGTAAGTGCTCCTTTATCACGGAGTCAATTCACTGTGTCATTTCTAAGAAAGAGAAAAAGCTGTAAGATATTTTTGGAGGCTAAAATGAACAGGTAGCTTAAAGCTTGTAAATGACCACTTTCAGCACTGCCACTAAAATTGAATAGAAATAGAAAATTCCTTCCTCTACATCCTGCAGAACTTTCACTCTAGACCTCGCAGATTATTGATGAAACCAGTTAGGAGTAATGACCTCGATTAACCTTTGCTGCTAGTGTAATATTTGATTCCTGTATAAATGTTCTTCAGTATCTGTTAATGTTTTATATAACATACTTATTTAACTCGTAGCTCTTGCATCATTTATCTTGTTAACTATATTTGTAATAATAAAGATTTGTAATAATTCACATGAATGTATAGTCTCACGATTATTTAGAAATATTCATCTGTTAAATCGATGTATTATTATTAACTGTAGAATTTTCTCACTAATGCACTCTAATGTAAATGCTGTATTTTTAAAATTGGTATAAAAAATAAGATTTATTATTGTATGTAAACACTCAAAGGTCATTTAGGATCACTTTGTAAATGAAATCCTGATCGAAATTATAAATATTTATTAAAATAAACTTTATGCACACACATTACATAAGCACTGAAATTCTAAGAGCCACACACATGTGCGTGTGTGTGTGTGTGTGTGTGTGTGTGTGTGTGTGTGTGTGTGTGTGTGTGTGTGCGTGTGTTTGTTTGATACTTGATATCATTTACATTATACCACAGATTAAATCAAACAGTGCAAAGGAAACTGAACTGATGAGCACACATGATATGAGCGCGCACATAAGTAAATGCAAATAAGTAGGAAATAAAACACTCCATGTCGTGCTGTAATAGGAAAATAATCAATGATGGGGTGGTGTGATGAAGCGCAGATACTGACACCACCCTGGAGTTGATTATTTTCCACAGCGTTTTATTCCTGTTATTCCACAGAGATTATAACAAGAAAAGCGATGAGACATACGTTTTATCTGTTTATAGCTACAACTTTGATCCTGTTGTCACTTACGCTATAGCAGCTATAAACCGTTGTTCCATCTCTCTCTTAAAAAAAATCATAAACTCCTCCGTCCTGAAGATGTTGGAAAGGTTCCAGCTTCACCTCTGACTGTTACAAAGCGCTGACACTGGAGACTCCTTCCATAAATGTTAACGAGTCCCTGTGAACGCGCTTGGATTAGAACGAGGGCATTGATATAACTCTCTGATTTGCTGTCAGAGCTTCTGTTACAAAAATTAAACCGACACCTTCTGACCAATCAGAATCCAGAATCCAATAGTGGTATAAAATCGATTAACGCTGACTCTTACGTGTGGATGGTGTGTTTGTTTGTTTGTGGTAAACTCTCACCAGTTTCAACAACGTCAGCGTTTTATTTTCTTAAATTAAGTCTGGCAAACATTTTTTTGTGCACCAGCGACATAATTCACGTTCGCTCTCTGTCTTGGTGAGACTCACGAGTTCATAAGAGACTCATAAGAGCATAAAATCGATGTTTTTGAAAGACGTGACGAACTGGTGTGGAAGAAAGAGAAACAGGAAGAGGTGCTAAATAAACTCAGAGATGCTAAACCGGTCTGCACACGTCCTCTGGAACATCAGCTGCATCTGAACACCGTGTTCTCTGGATCTCCTCGCTAAAGATCTCTGCGTTTATTCACAGGTTTTATGGATCACACTCCTTCACCCACATGTTTCACCACAGCTCTCGCAGTACTTGCCCCTGGGGCAGCTGTCATGCTATAAACCTCTGAGCTGTCCTCATTCCAGTCTGATCTCCTTACACAAAAACACAACGCCACAACAAAGCCCGCACATTTATATGTGCTCTTCTAAATCCTCACAAACAAAGATCGGGCTAAATTCCAGGCGTCCGTGGCACGGACATCCTGCTCCGAACCTCTCCACATCCTCATCCTGATCCCAGGAGCTCCTTCATCTTATTAAATCCACCATAGTTTCCCCAAAATCCCTCTTAACCGTGGTGATGAGCAGCACAAAAGTCTCTGGGCTGTAGGTAAGATCAAAGACAAGGATCAGGCTTGCATTAACGGAAAGTTTAATAATTATTGAGAGAAAATAATTAAATGCAGATTTTATTTTAATTCATCATTATTTTAGACTTTTTACATTTAGACATGCAAATATTGAATAAATGTCTTATTATTTATTTAACATTTTATTTTTTTTATTTATATTTTTAGCATTTTAATATTTCTATTTTAATAGTAAATGTGTTAAAATCGTTATATTGAAATATTTTTTATAAATATTTTATATAAAATGTAATGTACAGAGTTTATAAATGTTATATTACATTATATTATATTACATTATATTATATTATATTATATTACATTATATTATATTATATTATATTATATTATATTATATTATATTACATTATATTATATTATATTTATTTATTTTTCCCCACCTAGTAGCTGTTTCTACCTGTCTGGCCCTATTTTTAAACTCTCTCTATATATTTCCTTTTTTAATTCAATGTTACTTTAATAGTAAATCGTTTTAAATAGTTTCCTTTAAACACAATTATATATATATTTATAAATATCTTTCATTCTTATTATTTCAGTGATAATGTTGTGCTGATGACGTCACTGAGATGATTATTATTAAGGGTTTGATCTTTATGTTAACAGGATGCGTTTCTAGGAATCTGCAGTTAGTGGTATTATTATTATTATTATTATTATTATTATTATGCTCATGCTCGGTCACGTGGTCATGTGTGAACTTTCTGTTCTGTGGAATCCTCTCCAGGTTCGGGGAGGGCGTGTCCTGTTCTCATCGGGCTAACACACCTGGCCAGCACACACACACACAGACACACACCTCTGACACAACTACAACAGGTTTATAATGTACCGCTGCTCCTCCTGCGGCTGTGAGTCACGTTAGAGCCGCACCGAGCGCGAGACGGAGTTTCCGTTTACACCGACGCAGCCTTCTCACGCGACAGTATACGCGAGACGAAAACGCAGCACACATGAAGAGCCGCGGCGAGGTGTCCCGGGACCCGGGCGCGCGCGCTGTTCTCACGCCGTAGGATGTGCGCGCGCGGCGGCGGCGGCGGTGGCGGCGCGTCGAGGCGGCACCAGGTGAGCGCGAGCGGGTTTCAGTTAACGTAAAGTCAGTTAAAGTGAGGTGAAGTGAAGTACTGTGAGAAATACAGGTCCCAAACGCTCCTTGTCACTCAGCTGGCACCTTCAAGGCTGCACCTTCAGCGTGTATCTTTGACCCTGAAAAGCTAATGATGCGCCTAAAGTCTTTTTAAAGGTCACTACAGCCACAGTTTCAGGTGAAATTTACATACTGAAGGTTCAGAAGGTGCAATAAAGTGACGACCAAACTTACACTTTAGTACTTTTTTCTGCAGCACTTTTGGTACCAGTACTGCATGGTACCGCCAAGGGAACATCTTTAGTACCTTTAGTATGTTTTTCTTTTTAGTCTAAAAGCTAATTGTGTGCCTTAAACCCTTTTTAAAAGCGACTTTACACACATTTCCAGGTGAAATTCACATACTGAAGGTACAGTATTTAAGGTGCAATAAAGTGACGATCACAGGTAGAGTTTAGTACTTTTGGTACCAGTACGGCATGGTACCTCAAGTGTGCATCTTTAGTACCTTTAGTGTGTATTTTTTTTTAAACTCTAAAAGATAATCATGTACCTTAAATTCTTTTTAAAGGTCACTATATCCACATTTCCAGGTGTGTTTTTTTAAATGTATGAAAGGTACAGCAGGTGTAAGGGTTTGAGTAAGAAAGGTACTGTTTAGTACCATTTTCTTTTATAGGTGTATAAATACGTACTGTATATTTATAAGCAGGCGAAGGTGGGGATGGTTCCAAGTGCCCTAAAGGAGATCTTGTGGAACAAAAACAAATGTCTATAAGAACCAAAATTATCCAAGACAGAGGCCCAAAAGTCGCATGTGTTCCCTTGTACACCTGTAGACACCGTACGCTCTGAGGAGCACAGGTACCTGACGTTCCTGTACTTTTTCCTGTACCATCAAGGCGGCATCTTTTGTACGTTTAGTGTGTATCTTTTACCTACATATAGTAGTATCTATATCTAATGTGTATCTTTTTACCTACAATAGTACCACACTATACCTGTCTTTGTTGCTGGCTTGTGTATCATCAAGGTGTACAAGGTGTACCATCTTTTGTACCTTTAATACGTATCATACACCTGGAAAGCAGGATCACATAGCGCACCTTTAAAAATTATTTAAGGTGCATAATTCTAGGTAAACGGTACACACGGAACTAAAGGTACTAAAGATGTACCCTTGATGGTACCACATCAGGGATTTGGTCTCTCAGGCTCTCGGGGAAGAAAAGGTACTAAACTGTCCTTTTGATTTAAAAATCATTTAACACACATAATTGGACCATGATTAGTTTTTAGAGTAGAACTTTAAAGGCACACTACATGTACCTTTCTATACTCTCTGAGAAAAGTGTACTTTTCCTGTACAAAGCTTTACTCTGAAAACTACATCCATGTTTCTAAGTAACACATTTATTAAAGGTACAAAAAGCGTACCTTGACAGTACCACTCCAGCACCTTTTCTCTGAATATTTAGTAGACTCTCAGGGGGAAAGGTATGAAAAGGTACGAAACTGTAAAAGTAGAAACCCTGACCACTTGGGTTATTCCTTCATTACCATCATTACAATAAAGTCGTAGAACTTAGTACTAAAGTCCAGCTCTACTTTACATACAAAGGTACCAATCCGTCCTCGGGCGGTACCATCGAGGAGACATCTTCTGTACCTTTATAGCTTTAGAAATAATTGAAGATACATAATTGGGGACTACTACTGTAAAAGCTAATAAAAGTTAGACAACGTGCACCTCTCCAGTTATAATAAATACACACAAACGGAGACTGTATCACATCAGCAACAAGGAAAAGTATCGTTTCATACCTTTATTTCTGATCAGGCGAACATCTCGTATCTATTCTAGCTCGACTTATCAAAGCCTATCGTCAGATCAGATGGGTATCCTGCACAGTACATTGCCTGGAGTCATTATACTGCTTATTTTATAGAAGATAACATACAGTGACTGAAAGTTCGTTAAATAAAAATAGATATGGATGTGTGGATGTGGTTAAAATTCCAGAGATACTGCAGTAATAATTATGTTACCCCACCTACCTGTGTAAAAGCAATCCTGTCCGAATAGAGTTTACGTTAAATTTAGTAACTATTTTTAAATATTTTTTCTGTAAAATTGCCCATATTTCACAGTCAACAAATCCACAAATCCATATATATATATAGAGAGAGAGAGGCATCATATTAAAGCTGAATATCTGCTACTGTATATATATCCATACAGCAGCTGAACTCTAGCCGGTGTGTGAGTTGTGAAACGTTCGCTCATCTTGTCTTTCATTCACCAATTAAGCAAAATCATCTACAAATCCTGGCCCACCAGTTCCACCAGTTTAGCACAGCACACTGATTCCTTTACACGTTCGCACGCTCGCTTCCTCACACAAACCAGCGGCCCTGTCATGTTCAGACTAACAAATTATTCTTCTTTTTCCACTGTATCATTTCACATTCACTTTTCACGTAGCGCAGATGTTACTCAGCAGCTGGGATTACGTTTTTATTTACATTTGATGCGGCAAATTGACCTTTTACCAGGAACTTCGTAAATATGAATAAACAAGAACAGAAAACAGCGAGAGTGTCAGGTCTTGACCCAGGAAATGTCCAATTAAATAAATAATTAAATGTTCAAATGTCTACATTAATTATTTAATAGATTAATTGAATGGTGATTAATTAAAGCAAAAAACACTGACTCCAGAGCAGACTCGTAAAAGGTTAATAAAAGGTTCCTGCACTGGAAACACACCCATTGAGTCATGTTCATGTTTGTGTTGCTTTTTAATCCTGTTGGTGGTTTCATGTATCAAACCTCGCTCGTTAGACTTTAAAAATATAAATGTTTATTAAGCTTCCTAGCTTAGCTTTCCACAGCTGCGTCTTCCTGGGCGCCGTTGAGAGAAAGACTGAATTTTGATATGTTTTACTTTAAAAAGTTGCAAACAAAAACCTGTCACTGAACCAGCGCATCTCCCTGTAGCACCCACGGCAACCTAAAGATCAGCTCCTGTTTCAGAATCGTTTGTATTAGAGACACTCTGAGAGAGAACGGAAACCCGAGAAGGAAAGCATACGAGCCAGAGTGAAGGAAAGTGCTTCTGGCCATTTGGGGAAGATGTGTGTTTCAGTGCAGAGTGCTTTCTGCGCTTTCTTCTCCACAAAATTGCAGCCCTCCTCACTGAACATAACTCAGGGACATAACTTTCTCCCAAGACCACCGGACAAAAAAAATTACGTTTGTAAACAATGTCATTAAGGTGCTTAGAAAGAAGATCTCAACAAATAATTAAATGACCCAAAAATGATATAAAATTGGGCAAAGAACAAAATAAAAGCAACTCCATTATCCCTCCAGTCATTTTCGCTGATGTGTGTGGGTGTGAAAGTTACTCACTAGTGTGACTCAGGCTTCACACAGTGCTGCTTTGCATTAACATCACTCACCCCACTGAATTCTGCCTCCTGATTGGTCAGAAAGTGTTGATTAGTTTTCTATAACAGCGGCTCTGACAGTAGCGCAGGTTTACATTGATGCACTGGTTCTAATACCTTATCGTTTCTATAGCAACAGCTCATTCGCCGGGATGTGTATAATCATTGATATGGTGTTGATATAAGTTTTTTTTTCTACCTGAAGTAAGGAGACGTTTATTTAACATTTACGGAAGGAGTCTCCAGTGTCAGTGCTTTGTAATAGTCAGAGGTGAAGCTGTAACTTCAGGTTTTCCGACATCTTCAAGATGGAATTTACGCTTTTTTGAGAGAGAGAAAAAAAGAGGCTGGTGAAGGAACAATCATTTATAGCTGCTATAACGTAAGTGACAACAGGAACTAAATTGTTTCATGGATGTTCCACAGCATTAAATATAACTATAAATGGATAAAACGTACAAAGTGAAGTTCTTTAATGTATATATATAAAGTCTATATAAAGTCTAATGGTTGTTAAGTCTGATTGTTGCTGTGGTGTAAGAGGAATAAAACACTTTTAGACGTGCTGCTGTAGGAAAATAATAAACTTGGATGGTAACAGCACTTAAACAGCAGTGTTATTTTTATTTTTTTTACTTAAATCTAAAATGATATTTATTATTTATTAAGTTATTAGACAGGGCGTATTAACTGACCCATTTTTATTACTGACATTTTTCTCTCTTTTAGGAGGATGCCTCAAAAAAACAGAAAGCTTTTTTCCGGACGAGAGAGGACGTCTGCTCAACTTCTCTGGCTATGGATTCTGATTCCTCTCATTGCTCAAGGTACGAACGCAAACTTACAGAACTATAAAATTAGAAAATTATATTTTATAGTATGCATAAAAATGCATACAGTTCTTTAACTCCAATCTAAAAACCTTCGGTCTTCTGCAGCAAGATAAATATGATGACAAAAAACAAGCAGGCGAACGATTTAAAGATAAAACAGCTATTTAAAGATATGGAGATATGAACAGTTATGAATTTCAGCACGTTCCTGCGCTGAAGAAGGAAAGATCAACCTGTTTTACTGAAACTCACATAAAATAAGTCTAATGGAATTCAAAACTGTTAGAAATAAAGTGGTGCAGATGAGACAGATATGAGAGAAAGCCTTAAAACTGTTCTTATGGACGTTTATCCAACTTTCCAACACTGGAGCCATGCAGTAAAAAGTAGTTCCGGTTACTTTACACTTTCCTGGAGGTTTTGTCGTATCCATACGCCATCACGGCCACACAGTTCCACTGATAAGATTAACTCTGCTCCAACTTTACCTGCAGACTTGGAGTGATTACTGAGAAGTACTTTCATAGTTGTCATCTTTTAATTTCATTTCTATCTGTATGGGACATGTTGGCATTTTTCTCCCTGCTCCATTAAGAACATTACAGACCAAATTACGGACTGACTCTTCAGTCCTCTGATCATTTTAGTCCTTTTTGGATTGGCGTGTCTGTGATTCCTGCCTCTTGCGTTGGAAAAAACAAACAGTGACTGGAACAGACACCAGTCTGGAATTTGGTCTAACACTAATATGCAGACCACGTCATCACTCCTACACTGAGATTCTTTAGACACGGACAACAGGGTTACCATAGCGACCTTTTAAAGCTCTCCAGCCTTCACAGTTGAATAGCACTGGAGATGTGTAGTGAGTGTGTAGGTGGACTGAAGGCCTGAGATGTTGTGAGCTGAGACGAGCATTAATGTAGAAACCAGAAGCATTAACCAGTCGAAGAACCCTTTGAGGAACCCACTGTTCTAAGAATCTAGGTCTCTAAGCTTTCTGTTCCATAAGCGACAGCATTTGAGATCCTTGGGATGTAATATTCCGTCTTCGGTGTGTTTGTGGAATCTGGAGAGAGATTTTTCCTTAAATGAGGGATCCAAAAAGTAAAATCCTGGAGAGATAGAAAAAGATTTTCCTGGCAAAACCATAAAGGCCTGAGGCATACCATTGTTTGATGTGCGGTAAATGTGGTCCAGCAGGTGTGCAGATCTCTGACATTTAATCTCACGTTAGTTAGCAGAGGTGGGAATGTGGCATTGTGTGGTTAACCAAGAAGATTTATATCTTATTAAGCAGCAGGGTTTTATCTTTGCAAATCTTTTCCCTTGGCTGGAACAGAATCCTGATTACGGGTGATCCTGCTGTGATGTGTTTAGGAAGGGACAATAGTGTTTCAGTGAGCTGCTAACCTCAAGCAGATAGCTGTTCCATGTTGACTGAGGAGCAGGAACAACTCTTCTTGTCGAAGTGAAAATGTAATAATAAGAAGAACTTCCTTGCTGTTGAGTTTTCCAGAAAGAAAGACCTTTGCTTGTTTTCTTTTGTCGCACTCTTCCAAGCGTGGTTGGTTAAAGCTCATCCACAAACCCAGAGGAGGTATCTGGGAAATTAACTGCTACCAGAAGTGAATCCCTTTGTTGCATATCTTCTTCCATTCAAGTCAGTCGGCTTTTTTTGCCAGGTGGATTTTAGTAGCCTCCGGTTTTTATATCATCATTCCCTCTGAGAGACGCCAACAGCCAGTGACTAAAGCTCAAGGAGCAGAGAGACAGCATTACTGTTAAACCACTGAGCATTTCATTCACCCCTTCACCCACCACTGACTTGCACCTGAACTGCATACACACAAACACAGCCACATTCCCATGTATACATTCGTGTACACATTTCTCATTTTTTACACAGTTAGCATCCAGTAACTTTCTGAGAAGCCAGATCCAGGCAGGCCGGTTTTAGTTCAGGCAAAATATCTCATGTCATGTCAAAATATCTCATGTCATGACGGTGCATCGTGCATGAGCGCAAGATAAGCAACAGAATTAAAGAAGGTGAATTGAGAGGAATGCAGTCTGAGTTCATGGGGCTGCCCACATGCTTAGAAATGAAAGAGACAGCTCAATTTCGCCACACACACACACACACACACACACACACACACACACACACACACACACACACACACACACACACACACACACATAGAGAGAGAGATAATGCGACACTTTAAGTTATTATAAAATGATATACACTTCATAATTTCACGGCTTTCGGAGATCCAGACGCAAACAAAGCCTTGAAATTCCTGACTAATTTCTTACTAATGGTTTCACCTGAATTTTAGCATTTTTGTTTAAGAAACTTCATTTAAAGTACTCAGAAATATGGATATCTTACCAAGGAAACTGAGTGAATGGAGAAATTATTATAATTAAATGTTTAATGAATTGAGAAATGTTAGAAATTACTTTAAACAGTAATAAAGCACTTATTGAGAATTTAGAGATTCACATAGATTTCAGTTTCTTTATTTAATTTGGTATAATAGTTTCCATAATATACTAATTAAATATTATACTAGGGATAAGGAATTAGCCGATAGCAACACTCCTGTGAATAAACAGCACCAAAGGCCAATAACACGTCTGTTTTGTTGTTTGTTTTAATGAAACAGGAAGTTTGGGCCGTTTCTACTAAAAAGTGCAATATACTGTATGTACGTGAGGGCGGAGTCTATGCAAATAGATTAATCTTCTGATTAGAATAGATTAGAATAATTTCCTAAAGTACGATATACTGCGTATAGTGATTGGATACACAAATCGATACAACTGAAGGGCAGGTATTACATTTGCATAAACAATTCTCCACCATTTAAGGACAGAAAAATGAATTATTCTGTTAGGGTTAGCTGTTTCAGTGTTTGTCTCAGTGTCTTAAAATAACGTTAAGATTCTTAAAATGTTTGTTGAATTCTGGATTCTGATTGATGGGAAGGTCTTGACATTAGTTGTAGCTGAAATAAAGCCTTTTTCTTTTCATATGTTCTGTTCCTATGTCGGTTCGGTCCGCTTTGCTAGGCCAGTTACGGTGAATAGGGAAAGTAAGCGAGGAAGTGATGTCAGTCAGTGCACTTACCCAGCGCTGATATAACATAACTCACATCCTTAAACATTTCAGTTTATTTGTTCTCCCATTTCAGTGTGACACCCAGGAATTTTGTTTTCATCGCAGGAGAACGACTCTAGTCAGCAGAGTCTCACAGAAAGTTTGCAACCCTAGCCACGCCTCTTAATAATGCATTCATTCTAACTTTTTTCTTTTTCCCTTTCTTTTTTCCACTTTTTCGCTGCTCTTTGCCAGGTTTCTGCCTGCAGCGATACTCAAAGACATATTAAGAATAAATTGCGTGCACATGCACTAGCACTGTGATCTCGGCCCTGGAAATGCCTTCTTGCTCTGATGTACAAGGATTCGATTAGATTTTAGATTACAGGTAGAATTAGACTTTCCCACCTGCCACCTCTCGCCTCAGCACGGTTACAGAATGATCCATGCTGAGTGTCTGTAGAGGATTGCAGGGCGAGTCCTGAAATGTGGGAGGAGATCAGGGCTATTTTTAGGCCAATTGACATTTCAACCCTGTTGTGGTGTGCTTAGTGAATATAAAGCACAACGTCATAAATTTGAAGGTCATATTAAATTATGACTAAATGATCCCAGAAATAAACAAACTTCACCATAACAACGCAAAGGAAATCAGCATTCCAGACTTAATACAGATTTAAATATTAAAGACAGTGACTATCTGGCTATAAGTTACTTACGTTTACAAGGGAATTTTTTTTTTTCGGTGTGTGAACATTCCAAAGAGACGTCACCAACCAGACGAACACACACAGCCCTGGAGAAACTGGAAAAACTACTTGCTATGTCATTATGTTTTGCTGAAAATATTTCTCCATTATCTTTTGAAGCAGGACAACATGCTGTTATATGAAAGTAAACTCTGGGGTGGCAACAGTAGCCACACGATCGCACCACCTCATTGTTTTACTGTAGAAAACTGTGACCTGCAACATTGCTAATCCAGTAGACAAATGAAGACAAATTTCTTCATTTAATTACTCTGTTTACATTTTTCTAGCTGCATAACTCTGGAAGTTGGCATGGTCTACACCAGAAGCATTTGTTTTCCACTACTGATACACTAAGCTAAGAGAAGAAACACAGTATTTTGGTGTCAAGTTTCATGAAAACAGACTGCTGTGTGAGATTACGATCAGATCTCATCATTTGCTTAGCATTTCAAATACAGCATTTATCTTCTTTCCATACCAAAGATACATTTCAGTCTTTCTGGTTTTGTTTCTTATTTGTTCTTTTTTTGATTGTCTCTTCCCAGGACACAGCTACTTCATGAGCGATTCCAAGGCCGTCCTGCAGGGTTGCAAGGGCTGGTGGACCCTGCAGGAAAAGCAGCACGTGCCACAGCTCTTCCAGATGACCGTGTGCTTGGACGTGCGCTTGTTGACTGCTGGAAAGTGGATGGCCTTTAGCTACACAACGCCTCGCTCACCGTACTATGACCTGGCACTGCAGGGTGACAGCAATGACGTGTATGTCTGGCTCTTGGGTGTGAAGCACCGCTTCCCTGTGCAGCTGGTGCTGAAACGTTGGCACCGGCTGTGTCTGCGCATTGACTCATTACGGAACAGCCTCAGGCTGACCGTCAGCAGCAGTCAGGAAACACACGAGCGTACGGTGATTGTTCATTCCATGCGACCCGATGGCAAGCTACAGCTTGGATGTCAGTCCTCGAAGATCTTCCCAGGAACCACTATGGCCACCATGGAGCTGTACCTGTTCAGAATGTGGGGGGACGTGAGGGAGCATGCACTATGTGAGGACGGCACGATTGTGGGTTGGGACAGAAGCATGTGGAGAATCAGCCAAGCCCAGACCTGGGTCCAGGACAAGACACTTTACTGCGGTGAGCACAATAAACACGACTGGTATATAATACCACAAAACAGCAATATCCGCCCTTTTCCTAGCTAGCAATTGTTAAGATCAGTAGGCGCACATTTTTACGAAACCATCTCCCATGCTGGGACATCTTGGTATAGGAATTACAAAATGTAAATTAGGGCATTTGACTGTGGATTTTAATATTGCTATATATATAGCTAAAATAAATCCAATGCAAAACACCCAACACAATAACCCAA
Organism: Pangasius elongatus; assembly: GCA_033441825.1. NCBI lineage: Eukaryota > Metazoa > Chordata > Actinopteri > Siluriformes > Pangasiidae > Pangasius > Pangasius elongatus. The sequence goes on along the minus strand of JAKKZN010000022.1, from coordinate 17,080,323 downwards.
TCCACGGATAATATCAGATGGAATATCAGGATTATATGCGGCTGTATATAATGGACATAAAATTCAAAATGAATTTCAATCCAATCATTGCTTAAAAAATGTCATGATGTCTGAGACACAACATTTTAGCCAGATATACAAGTTATAAAGTCTTTATATATAACTCAGTTCCCAGTTTAATATAAACTAAATATGCTACATCATAGGACACATGGTTCATGAGTCCATGACTGCCAAAGTTCATCATTTAATGAAAATAAATTACTGATAAATCACCATTTTTTTATCCATGCTAACCAGACACACATTTGACTACAGATGAAAATGTGCAGTTTTATTCTCTATCAAACACACGCCTGCTTTCTGTCACTCTGCAGACAAAAAGTCTTTCCATTTTCTTTTTCACCATTTCACTACTCCATGCTTGCACGACGACATTTTATTGTTGCTGAACATACAGTCAAAGTGTGAAATGCATGAATGTGTTGCATATTTGTGTAGTCCAGCTATATTTTTGTCCAGTCCAAAGCTTTCATCCATTTTCCAAAATGGATGTGGTTCTTATCTTTTTGCATGGCTTTCCTGTAGGCAAACTCAGTCGTTTAGACCTTGTACGAGTGAAACGCAGCTTGGGCCAACAACGTAACACAGCCAGTAAGTAGCACTTCATGCACATGTCACTTTAATGAGCATGTTTGTATTGAGTAATGCTAATCTATCCACATGAGGACCAAGAAATGTTCAGAATGAGCTATCTTTGTTGATATTTTAATTAATTAACCCTAACTCTAACACTAACCCTAACCCTAACCCTAATTAATTACGCCTGCACATGCACACACTTGTAGCTTGTAAGCCACCATTACAGGTGCTTATAAGCCTTTATACCACAGCACTGCTGAATTCTGGATTCTGATTGGTCAGAAGGTGTTGTCAGAAGGTAATTTTTAGCTTTGACAACAGTACAACTGCAAATTGATACATGATCTTTTCTATAGTAAGAGCTCAGATTAAAAATGTATAATCATTGATATGGTTGGTAAGGAGATGTTTATTTAACATTTATGGAAGGAGTCTCCAGTGTCAAGCGCTTTGTAACAGTCAGAGGTAACTAAGTTTTCTGACATCTTCAGGGCAGAGTTTATGCTTTGGAATTTCTCAGTGACATGTCAACAAACGGATAAAAAGTGCCTGTTCTTTCATATATAAAAAATTTTCAGTTGTTGGCAAATTGCTGTGTTATAAGAGGAATAAAGCACTTTGTGACATACTGTTATAGGAAAATAAACTTTGGGGTGGCAATAGAAGCCACACAACCACACCACTTCACTGTTTTAATGCTTATATAATATTAATTTTAAAGAAGACACATTTCTTCACTTAATGATTCTGTTTACATTTTTCTAGCTGCAAGTCTAATCTGGAAGTGGGCATGGTCTACACCAGAAGGATTTGTTTTTTCATTTTTGCTTGAAATTTGTAACAATTGCAGACTACTGGCAGGACATAATTCCTGAAATTTTAGAGTTCCTCAGCTGCTTCACTTGAGTTGAGAATTAGGCTTACTCAGACACCCTGAGGAACTTTCTACCTAATGTAAGCTAGAGTCTTTCAAAACAACAATATCTTTCCTAAATCGGGTAACTGTTGTTTATAGATAACAACATACACCCTATTCTATTCTGGAAAGACCAGAATCGTTTGCTGGACAGGCTATCAGAATTTACTACTAAGTTGGGATGTGGTGCTGCTGGGTGTCAAAATGGGGTCCATTAAGTAGTATTTCATTATAATGTACACTATATGGCCAAAGGTATGTGGACGCCTAATCATTGCACCCCTACATGCTTGTTGAACATCCCATTTCAAAACCATGGGCATTAATATAGAGTTGGCTGCTTCTATAAAGACTTTCCACAACATTTTGTGACGTGGCTGCTGTGATTTTTGTCCATTCGGCCACAACAGCATTAATGAGGTCAGGCATTGATGTTGGGCTTGTATCTGTGAAAAACTGTTTAAATGCAATTCTCTTTTTCTTTTTCCCTGTACAGAAACTACCATTGCAATTTCAACTACTTCTCGACACACCACCAAGACAGTAGTTACTGCTACTACTAAAACTAATACTCCAACTAACACAATTACCTCCTTGACTATTATTCCTATGCCCACAGATAACCATGTGGCTACTATTTCTACTTCTACTTCTAATAAGGATAATACTATAGGCACTAGTTCTACATCTACTGATACCGTTACACATACCAATTTCACAACAAAAATATTTACTCATAACACCAAAGATACAACCACAAATTTTACCCCTACTAACAAAGCTACTACAGGTACACCTACTCTCACAGGTAATACCACAATTGTTACTGCTACAGATACCACTACACATACTACCCTAGCTACTACTCCTACAACCACAGAAAACCCAGAATCAAATATGTCTCTTACCACAGATAACCAAATGACTGCTTTTCCAACTACTGCAGATACCAACATGACTGCTTTTCCAACTACCACAGATACCAACATGACTGCTATTCCTACTACCACAGATACCAACATGACTACTATTCCTGCTACCACAGATACCAACATGACTACTATTCCTGCTACCACAGATGCCAACATGACTGCTTTTCCTACTACCACAGATACCAACATGACTCCTTTTCCTACTACCGTAGATACCAACATGACTACTATTCCTGCTACCNCCAACATGACTTCTATTCCTGCTACCCCAGATACCAACATGACTACTATTCCTGCTACCACAGATACCAACATGACTGCTTTTCCTACTACCCCAGATACCAACATGACTACTATTCCTGCTGCTACAGATACCAACATGACTACTATTCCTGCTACCACAGATACCAACATGACTTCTATTCCTGCTACCACAGATACCAATATGACTGTTTTTCCTACTTCCACAGATACCAACATGACTACTATTTCTGCTGCTACAGATACCCACATGACTTCTATTCCACCTGCTACAGATACCAACCTGACTTCTATTCCTGCTACCACAGATACCAACATGACTTCTAATCCTGCTACCACAGATACCCACATGACTGCTTTTCCTACTACCACAGATACCAACATGACAACTATTCCTGCTACCACAGATACCAACATGACTGCTTTTCCTACTACCACCTATCCCATCATGGCTGCTACTGCTATTCTCACAGATACCACTGCAATTGTTACTCATGCTACCACAGATACTCCCTTGACTACTATTCCTACTACCACAGATACCCCCATGACTACTAGAGACCCCACCACAGTAACTACTCCTATTAGACCAAATACTACTGCAATTGATACTCATACTACCACAGATACTGCCACAGTTACTAGTCCTATTCCCGCAGATACCACAGATAACCCCCTAACTAGTATTCCTACTCCCACAGATAGCACAGTTCTTGCTAATCTGACTATATATATACCTGTGAAAACTATTAATTCCTCTACAGATACCCCGGAAACTAATACTCCCACAGATACCAGCATAGCTACTACTCTCACTAATGGAGATACCTTAAGTACTACCCCTGCTACCATATCTACTAGTCCTACTACCATATACACAGCCATATTTACTTCTCCTACAGCCAGAGACACCATACCTTCTTATCCTACTACTATAGATACAATACATATTAATCCCATCACAGATACTATAACTACTCCAGCTACAATTTCTGTTTTTCCAACTGGCAAAGCTCCTGCAGCTACAGCTGTTTCAGCTGCTGAAAAAAACACAATTACTACTCCTAACAAAGCAACTACTAATATTACTGCCACAGATAACACTGTTACTACTCCTACTCCCGCTACTATTATTCACCAAGCAACTACAACATCCATTAATGATATTGCTAGTGCAATAGAGATCACCACCAGCACAGATATCAGTGCTGTACCTTCAACTATCATTGCTAATTCTGTCCCTTCCTCATCCATTATATCTATTACTTATATACCATCAACACTTGAAACCTCAGCCACACCCAAATCAACAGACCCAGGCAGTGATGCCATAGGAAATAGACAATTCACCACACCTACAAGCCTTAAAGCCTCTGTAGCTGACATATCAACAATTCCAGCACTGTCCCCATCCGAATCCTCTTCTTATTTTACCACAAATACCCAATCCATCTCCGTCACCACAGTCTTGGACACATTGGAAACCCAAGACAAGCCAACAATACCAAGAACGTCTTCTTCGCCAACTATATCTAGCACTTTATTCAAAGGTAGAATATTCTGTTGCTCAGAATACTTAATTTTTGTGTAGATATTAAACCAAAATTTATGTAATTTGTTTGGATGAAAAAAAGCTAATTTTTTGTATTTTATGGCCAGAAGCAAACTCTGCTAAACTGACATAAATAAAATTAATTAAAAATTATTAAATTAAATTATTTAAATTATTTAAATTATTTATAAATTAAATAATTTAATTAAAAATCAATTAAATTAAATTAAATTAATATTTGAAATAGGATAAACACAATATAGCCTTTTGAGACAAACTCTTTGCACAGATGCAATACTAAAATGGATTTTTCATAATCTGGATCAATGGAGTGTTTAAAACCAAAATAAATACCAAACTTGCCAAATTTATCGCCATAACAGAGAAAAAGGAATTAGCCAATGTAATTAAAGCATCATAGATCACACATATAAGTAAACCCCCCACAAAAGCCCCATTTATTTAAACATGTTTAAATTACAACAGACTGAATTCATATGCAGCTGTAATTTCTGTAATACATTTTTTTATTCTCAAGCAGGCAAGTTGCCTAGGACATATGATATAAATAAAGCTTAAATTGTATGCCTTTGATGCCTTCATTGCTGTGTTTCAGACATACAGCAAGACAGCTGTAGTTGTCATACATTCTGCAGAGATTCTGGTGAGTGTGCATTATTCAGGAGGACAATTTTATTTGTTTATATCTTTCACATTTACTGACACCATGCTCTCTTATCCACGTGATTTAGGAGCATTATATACTTTCAATCTGGATATCAACAGTGGCCAAGTTACTGAGACGGAAATCTTGAATACAGTGAGTATATAATTAATGAACATTAATTGAACTATTCCAATTAAGCAATGTAGTACATTTCATGGAGTATTTGCTCATTATTCTGTGATAATAGTCACATTTCATCACACAAACACTGCTGGAGATGTCTATGTCTTGCCAACCATATTTGGACAATCACATCTTCTTAACTACTACTGTCATTACGTCCTGCACTAAGACTGGCTCTTATTTGTAAGGAGTCTGCCAGTTAGTTGGCTGAGAACCTAGATTGTGGAAAAGATGGATATCCAGAAAGAGATTTGTCGAAATATAGATGGGGAATTCTTCTCAATTCCAACTGTTTTGCTATGGATGCTTTGATGATATGAATGTTTTTTAAATGTCCAATCACCACAACTGTGGTCCAGTTAAACTACATTTGCTATATGTGTATAAACTGTATATTTTATACATTACATGAATATGTGATTTTTTTATGTGTTTGAGAAGCTTAGGATCATTATTTTCCATAGGGTATCCTGACAGGAACACCTTTTAAACAGAGAAGTAAAAAAAAAAAAAAGTGAGAATTGGATCTGTCTCAGGAAAATACGATTGAGAAACATTTGATTCTTAGATTTTGTTATTTCTAACCTAACAGGTTTCACAGCTTTCTTCTTGCAACTCAACAGTAATTTCTCAGTGAGTAACCGACTCACACACAGCAAAAATACACATCCTTTCCTACGCATACATTATTTTGCTAAAATTCTGCAGGTATAACAAAGCCCTTTGCTTACAGGACTCTGTGTAATGATACTTCCATGCAATCCAGTTACTATCAGGTAAAACATTTTTATTGTTTCATAAAGTTTACGAGAATGATGGTGATCAAATTCATTGCTTCATCCATTTCTTGTGTTTGTGTTTGACTGTAGGAGACTCACATACAGTGCGATGGTAATCAAACAAGGTAATCTTTGCATGATTCTTTGTCCCTGTGTCTGTATTTTAGTATACCCTTTCCTTGAAAGAATAACACTTTCCTTCTTACCCTTAGGCTGAAAAGCTGTATGATAGCAGTGCTATTCAGTCAGCCCCTGGACGTGTGCACTCTCAGCGAGGTTCTGGCTACCTTATTCCAATCTAATTCCAAAATCAATTATAACGGCCCTCTCAATAGAACTGCTGGTGAGTGCTTGAAAATTTATTTAAATATTATTCTTTTAAAATAGGTGGTGTCAAATGAATGGGCCTTCCACAGAAGAAATTATATTTTTTTTCTGTTTTGCTCAGCTCTATGTGGATCACCTAGCATTTCTAAAGCTGCACTCTTAACCTCAACATACACATGGTTCTCTGCCAACATCAGCTCTAACCAAATCTGTGATCTATCAGATGACCAGTTTCAATCCCTCACCAGCCAGCTTACTTGGTGAGTTATTGCATATTATAGTATGTTTAAAGCTGCAGTTGCATCATATAGGAGTAATCATGATCAGCACCTCCAAGTGGAAATTTAAAGTCGGAGTTTTGGGAGATTTCTTTACTGGCCCAATTTTGTGAGTAGTTAGATGGCAGGTTTTTTGCTGTGCAGATTCCCTATGAACTTTGCAGTAAAGATCAACAACATGGCACTTTATGGACAAAATGGTTTACTTACAAAATTAAGCCAGCCAGAGAACAGTTAGTAAGAGACAGAGAACAGTGTATTAGGCTACATCTGGTCAATGTCTGCTGACTGATCCAATGGCAAGAGATTATATTCAAAGTGGGGAAATTCCTTCAGCAAAAGGGTGAATTTTATCAGTCAACAGCTGTGAGATTACACTAGTCAGGTAACATCCTGGCAATTAAGCATCATGCTTCAAAATAACACAAGGATAAAATCAAAATCTACCAACAACCTCCACTAATAATGACATGAGATACTGAAACAGTAAAGTGGTGTGATCTTTGAGACTTTGGGCTTGAGTTCTGGGCAAGTAATTCCAATAAATTTTGAAGATATGGTAATATTTAAGGAGGCAACAAGGAAGTAGGGTGGAGTTTAACACGTGGTCTTTCTCCTAATACTAATACTTAAATTAAAAGTGGTGTGAGGTGTGATTGTGGAAAGCAAGGAAACTCTGAGAACTTGAGATGGAGTTCATAGGTCTTAGGGCTTGATGATGAAGTTATAATAAGCATGAGAGCCTCAGTAGACAAGGAATGTGGCCTGGAAGTCTGAATCCTGAACGATTGTCTTGACAATGTTGTGAAAGGGTAAATTTTTAGGGAGAAAACTTGCTGAAGGAAAAGGCATAAGACAATGTTAAATTTCCTGTGTGAATTTTGAACATCCAAAAAAGTGAAGAAGGAAGACACAGTAACTTACAAGATTATAGAGACTGCAGGATAAAAAGGTTCTGAGTCTTTGGGTTTTTTAAGCAGCACAGTAGAAATTTCAGCAGTTATTGGAAAACTGTGATGTGGGTCAGTCCTTTGCATTCCTTTTGAATTCTTCAGGCCGACCTGCAGAGGCACAATGGGACTGATCATAAGTCCAGGCATAGGTTTACTGAAAGTTCATTCCTGCCAAATATACACACAGTGTGTAAGAAAGATTGCTAAGTTTTGATGAGAAGTGAGTAATGTAGGTATGTGGTAAGTGAAATAGTTTAAAGTCTGTCCAGCAGGTTGAGAACTTCTACTTCTAAGGTTTAGTTTAGGGCAAATTCTGATTAACTATGGAGGCATCAGAATAGGAAAGGCCTCCACAATGCCCTAATGAATTCCTCTACATGATGTTAATATTGCACAATATACCTTACAATGTATGCTAATTAGCTGTTTAGCTATCATGCAATGTTCAGGAATCAATAATCATGCAAATATTAAGAGAGGTTAAAGGTAAAAATTGATGTGCTTTTCCACAGTGGTCAAGGTCAAGTGCTCTCTGTGCAGCTAAATGAGAGCTGTGAACGTCCATCATTACTGTTAGGTCCAAACCAGAAACCAAACAAAAATGGCTCAAACTCAGAGCCAGACACCACAACATTACCTTTATATATGACAGTCACAACTTCTGCTACAACAGCTACACCATCCATGTCTGTGCTTCCAAACGTCAATCATACAGTCACAGAACCCAGTGGTGCAGTACAACGGACTAATACTGTGGTTACACAACTGAATACTACAGACACAAAGGCTAATGTTACAAATTTTAACACTACTCCAGACACCACAAACACAACAGTAGTCAATAA
>JAKKZN010000022.1:17050437-17068170 GCA_033441825.1 Pangasius elongatus | reverse complement strand
AAGGCACCGATCCCCCAACTGCTCCCTGGGCGCCGCAGCTAAAATGGCTGCCCACTGCTCCGGGTGTGTGTTCACGTCTGTGTGTGTGTGTGTGTGTGTGTGTGTGTTCACGTCTGTGTGTGTGCACTTGGATGGGTTAAATGCAGGGCACAAATTCCAAGTATGGGTCACCACACTTGGCCACAAAGTCACTTCACTTCACTTCATTAAAGTTACAAGAGGTGTACTCTTAAAAATCATTACTCAACCTTAAAAAAGATGCTACATTCTTCCCAGGTGAATAGAAGGAGTAAGAGCAAGCGTACAAATGATGTCTCCTCATAGGTAGCAGATATTCAGGCAGTAGTACAGCTTAGTACCTTTTCTCCTGAAAGTGAAATGTGAATGTGTGATTCTTTTCCAAATTACGCCTATTGATGGAACCATTAAATACGGAATAAAACAGTGTGTCTTGCTGTTGTAGTAAAATAATTGTAAAAGTGACAGGTTAATGTGATGAAGCAGAGCCATGTTAAGTTGATTATATGTTTGTATTTATATTTAATGCTGTGGAATGTTTATGTGGAACAAGTTAGTTCCTGTTCTCACTTACGTTATAGCAGCTATAAACAGTCCTTCCTTTACCAGTCTCTCTCTTTTTTTTCTCTCTTCAAGTATAATAAAACAAAAAGTAAAATGCAGCTTGTAGTGTTACTGAGAAAGTGCAAACTTCTCTGTCTTGAAGATGTCTTAAAGAAAACCTAAAGTTACAGCTTTACCTCTTACTGTTACAAAGCGCTGACACTGGAGACTCCTTACATAAATGTTACATAAATGTCTCCTCGTAGAAAACTTTAGCATGTCGACGATTCTGCACATTTTTTAATGTGTTTAGGCGATGCATCCGCTGTACAAGTCTCTGTGAATGAGCTGTTACTAATAGAGAATTCAGCAGCGCTGTGGTATAATTACGTCTGATAACTGATATAATGTGTTGTAGGTGGAGAAGGAGGTTGGAACAAAAGCGGCTGTTTTCTCCTGAACAGCACAGATAACGAGATGCAGTGTAGCTGCAACCACTTGACCAGCTTTGCAGTGCTAATGGTGAGCATCAACACGTGTCCAACCGAGCGTCCAGTCTGGAGGAATGATCTGAAAAAAAATGAAATATGGATTTCTTTGTTAAAATAAACAATCAGATATTCAAAAGAGGGGTAGACAGATTTCTGTCTAAACATGAACACTTTCCGTCTTAATTCAGTTATACGATGACAAACTGTTGGACATCTAGATGCAGATGTTTTGTTTGTTTTTTTCATTTGTGAAGGACATCTCAGGAGGTGGAGTTACTGACCAAGTGCAGGGCACCATCCTCACCTTCATCAGTTACATTGGATGTGGAGTTTCCAGCATCTTCCTTGCTATCACCCTCCTCACCTACCTGACCTTTGAGTGAGTCCAACAAACTCTCCATATTCTCTTCAGAAATAAAATGATGGATGAAGTCGATTCCTTTTTTATTTACTTATCCTCTCATTCTTATTTCTTCAGCAAAATCCGCAGAGACATTCCATCCAAGATCCTCATCCAGCTGTGTTTTGCGCTGTTCCTACTCAACATGGTCTTCCTGCTAGACTCATGGCTGGCGCTCTACAAGGATGCCGTTGGCCTCTGCATCTCCACGGCCTTCTTCCTGCACTACTTCTTGCTCGCCTCCTTCACATGGATGGGTCTGGAGGCCTTGCACCTCTACCTGAGTATCGTCAAGGTCTTCAAAAACTTCGTATCGCATTACATGCTGAAGTTCTCTCTGGCGGGATGGGGTGAGTTCCTACAGAGAACCTGCAGTAGGACTTGCATTTGGACAGCGATTTGGTTTACTGGTGGTGTGTTCATTCATTTCAGGTATACCATTAATCGTTGTGATCATTGTGATTTCGGTGGACAAAAATAACTACGGCCTTGTTGCGTATGGAAAGTATACAAATGGGAGCACAGATGATTTGTAAGTTGGAGCATTATGGAAAATAAATACAACTTAATGGAGGTTGATGACATTTTTTTAAAGCCGTTATGTGCTTGTTTTTCTTTGCAGCTGCTGGCTGAAGAGCAATATAGCCTACTACGTGTCAGTGGTGGCCTACTTCTGTGTGATCTTCCTGGCCAACGTGATCATGTTTGTGGTGGTCATGATACATCTGAGACGCATCAAACGGCAAAACCCCCAAAATAATCAATACCGCAAACGACTCCAGGATCTACGCAGCATTGCCGGTCTGGCCATCTTACTCGGCCTCACCTGGGGATTTGCTTTTTTTGCTTGGGGTCCCGTCAACTTAGCGTTCATGTACCTCTTCACCATCTTCAACTCCTTCCAGGGTGAGAGCTATCAACAGCTAGTACTTGTATGAGTAAGCGTGCAAGAAGCCTGACTTACTGTTTTTTTTTTTTTTTTAATTTCCAAAGGTTTTTTCATTTTCGTGTTCCACTGTGCGGTAAAAGAGAGTGTCCGGAGACAGTGGCGAATCTACCTCTGCTGTGGCAGGTTCAGACTAGCAGGAAACTCAGGTACCATGCCAGACAGTAACTGGTTGCAGGTTACACCACCTCTCTTATCCTTGACCTATGATTCTCCAACTCTCCAATGCACTAGGAAATCATATCTTCATTCATCCTGTGGTGTTCTAAATCATTCATTCCTTGTGTGTGCAGATTGGAGCCGGGTAGCAACTCATCACACCAAGAAGAATTCAGTCATCACAGCCAACATTTCCCAGTCCTCTTTTAACCAGAGTACTTCGAGGAACTCCTCAATGAGCAGGGACAGCTTGGGCTTATCATCAGCCCTGAATAGTCAGTTCTCCTGCAGTCAGATCCCAGACAAAAGCACCTTACACCACAGCGCTGTTGAATCCCTGATTCTGATTAATTTTCTATAACAGCAGCTCTGACAGATTATTGCTCTCAGTTCTAATACATTATCGTTTCTATAGCAACAGCTCATTCACAGGGACTTGTATAGCAGAGATAAAAAAGTGTCATTAATAATTTTTGGCATGATGAGGTTTTGTCTAACGAGACGTTTATTTACATCTCATTTATGGAAGGAGTCTCCAGCGTTTACCTCCAGAGGTAAAGCTGTGATTTTTCCGTAACATCTTCAGGACGGAGGAGTTTATGCTTTTCAGTTTCTCGGTAACTCGACAAGCTGTGTTTTTTTTAAGCTAATTAAGTTCAGAAGAGAGGAAAAAAGAGAGTTTAATGAGGGAACGTCTGTTTATAGCTGCTACAGCATGCGAGAACAGGAACTAGCTCGTTTCACAGACGTTCCACAACATTAAATGTAACTATAAACAGACAAAAATACAGCTTGATATTCTTTAATAAATAACAGTGGTATTCGTTGATGAATTGCTGTGGTGTAAGGATGTGCTAACAGGAAAATAATCACCTGTAACTCTGCTACTCTGATGTTGATTACTTTCCTACAGCAGCATGGCATGGAGTGTTTTATTTCTAACATATTGTACAGGTTTTGTTCATATTTTTGACATCGTTTATTTCCACATTTCAGACTCACCAGTGGATGACAGCGGGTTCGCGTCTTCCGAAGAGTCCATCAGCCGTGGAAGGATAGCTTGAATCAGCGCTCTCTACGCTGGCATGAGCGATGCGTGCCCATGGCTTAATGACACTGTGGACATAGTGAACTTTTTTGCACTACAGTCGGTGGGACGGTGGAGCAGCAGGTATCTTCAGGGACTCCTTCACTCATGAATGACTCTAGCATTCAAGGGTGTCCTCCCATCTTGTTCCGTATTCCCGGGAGAGCTTTCCCGGGATGTACTGCAGCCCTGACCAGGATAAAATGGTTAAATGTGAAACAGAGGAACAGTTCCTGAACCTGAGCGAGTCCAGTGTGCACCCTGCCACCTCAGACATGTACAGATGGTGACAGAAAGGAAAAACTATAATAATAAATGGAGAAACATAATAATATTTACAATTACGTACAATTATGCAAATAACACTGATCCGGCGGATGTCGATTTTGGATCACGGCTTGACAGAGTGTATGTTATTGGAGCACGGATGAATACAGGACCATGCGTTACTCTTCGTTAGTGTGAAAAATGACTTTTCTTGGGGTTTCAGTTGAATATTTTGGTCCTGGTTACAGACAGACGTTAAGAATCTGCACCACGCATGGATTTTAAAAAGAACAGTGAAACTACCAGCTTGTGAGTTTTAGGATGAAAAAAAAAATTGAGGAAAATAAAAGAAACCTGAAAGTTGAAATTATGACAAATTTTCAGAAAGCAGTATTATACACGACCTACTACTAAGTCATGAAACATAATTTATAAAAGATTTCAGAGACTGAAATACATTGTGTGTGTTCTGTTTAATGCTTTTACACAATAAAAAAAAAACCTGATGAATGTACAAAGTAGTCTTTAAAGACTTAAAGATGTTGGAGGTGATGTGTGTTAATAGTGTGTTAGCATTTTAGAGATTATTATTATTATTATTATTTATGGAAACTAAAGAAAAACTGTTTGTTTATTCTATTGAATGAATAGTTAACCAGTTTGATTATTTATTGGAGGTAGTATGCCTTTAAAAGTTTCCTGATCAAAAAGATTTATCTGTGATGGAATGGCATCCCATCCAGGACGTATTCCTGCATCACGTCCAGCGTTCCCAGGATAGGCTCCGGATCCACCGTGACCCTGAGCGGGATAAAGAGCTTACTAAAGATGAATGAATGAAAAAGATTTAGATTGCTCGTGTTTACTCAACACCCAGGCATGTCCTGATTCGATTCTTTCAAGACAGAGTAATGTTGCACTTTAAAACGCTATGATTACTCGTATTCGATATAACTATATAACCTTTGTTCTTAAAAGTTATTTTGACCTCTAAAAGGTTTAACGTGACGTCTTGGGTCATTTAGTTAGAAAGTAAACAGACAGTGAAGATTTAACGTTTTTGTTTACTGCTTCTGATTTCTTTCTTTGTTTCTTTTTTGTTCTTCTTCTTCTCATTATTATTATTATCATTAGTAGTAGTAGTAGTAGTAGTAGTAGTATTCACTTTGTTTATAAAGGTGGATAAATGAAGTAGAGCACAAAAAGTAGAGGTCATTGTTTCTGATCTTTTTTTTCTACACCACTGCTTAATAATTGTTTTAATTTGTCGGAGATGTTTTTTGAATAAATATTATATTTACAAATAATATTTAACTCTCAACGTCCTACTTCAACTAAGACCCATTTTTAGACCATTTTTACTAATTATATTATATGTATTTTTAAAACATATATTTGCTTTGATAAACAAGGACCATGTTATCTGATGTTAACTACATTAACAATCAATATTGAGGAACATAAACTCCTTTGTCCTGAAGATGTCAGAATGAGGAGATGCAGCTAGTGGGTGCAAGTGTTGAGGATGCAGAAGATAGGGATCGGTGGAGAGTGATGATTCGCTGTGGAGACCCCTGAAGGGAAAAGCCCAAAGAAGAAGAAGTCCTGAAGATGTCAGAAAAATTAAGTGATAGTGACACTGGAGACTCCTTCCATAAACTCACATGATGTCACGAGACTATTCTGACGTAAACTAATCATGAGGATTCGCATTTGTGTGAAAGAAGCGTCCTGATGAGCTTTTCTCCCGATTTCAGGTTCTGTTTGAGGATCAGGTGTAGATGCTCCAGTAGATGATGTTAAAGGTGAGGTAGGCGAGAGGAAACAGGATCCTGGAGTACGAGTCGATTATGTAGCTGTTGCTCATGAGCAGCTGGAGGTGGTATCCCAGAGGCTGTGTTTTCCGCAGTCGTGTGCCCAGTGCAGGAGGAGCCTCGGGTACGCTGGAGTTCTGCGAGGACACGGGAGGTTCCACGCCGAGGTCTGTCAGCTGAGGGAAGGTGCTGAGCTCGATGTCGGTGTCATGGAAACAGCCATCGAAGGCCATGGCCTGGGAAGCGTCGAATTTGGAGAGCTACGGACAGGAGGAAAAGGAAGCAGCATTATAAAAACTCCTTAGGATGTGATGTTCACACCTGCAAGAAGGTTAAAGCCGACATGCGGGTTTTTCACCAGCAGAGGGCGACAAAAACAAATACATCTGATCATAGACCCTTCACAGAGCCCCGCCCACTAATTATAGCCACTTCTAAATAAATCTGAAATTGACAGTTTACCATTAACTGCTTTAACATGTAAATAAGTCTGATTATAGACCTTCATAAGGCCACGGCCACTAATTGTGTTCACTCATTTATTATAAATAAATCAGTGAATGTTAGCAAAGCGTCAAGTGAAGCTTAAAGGAAGCTAATTAATATGCAACATTAAACTGCTAATGACTGAAAGAGGAGATCTCAAACCTTTCCCTTCTTCATCTTCTTCATCTCCTCCACGGTGGTGAAGTAGTTAACAGCAGCGTACTCGATGACCGACAGGAAGACAAACAGGAAGCTGACCCACAGGTAGATATCCACTGCTTTTACATAGGACACCTGGGGCATGGACGCCGACACGCCCGTGATGATGGTCGACATGGTCAAGACGGTGGTGATTCCTCGAGTGGAACAAAAAAAAAGGATTTGTGAAAGTCCAGCTCTATAAAATTCTTTATGGACAAAGGTTGAGCAACTAACGACTGAATCACGACAACATTTATGGCTATAATTAGTTTAGTTCCCCATTGGTGCTTCATGTTATTACTTTTAACTAGAGTCATGTAGTCTGAGCAGATGAGACATTTGTTTTAAATTAAAAAAAAACACACACTTCTCGGTCCATTCGTCTTTAAACATTTTGTTCTTGTCAACTTTTTTAACAAGAGATATCTTTACTTCACTAATCAGACCAGAGAGGTTAAATAAAATGAAAATCTATGAATGTCTATGCATGATGAGTTGCCTTTAGCTAAATAATTAGCATAAATGCACGTGGTTGGCTGCAACAGAATATCTGCTATAAAAGCCCTTTTTTTTCTGTACGTTTACTGGTTCTGTTACAGTATCTGTCCAAGCACATGGGTCAGTTTGCTTAAATCTTTAAGTAGGTCCACATCCACATGCAGACTGTCTTCAGTGGGATCTACTGTATGAGAAGGTTAATGTCGTGGTTTGATTTGATGCACACTGTATTTTAGGAACTATTAGTATTTATGAGTTCAGGTAAAGTAGCAGTGTGTGTGTGTGTGTGTGTGTGTGTGTGTGTGTGTGTGTGTGTGGTACCGAGTGAGACGCGAGCAGGCACCGCCCGTCTGTCGATCCAAAAGGACACCCAGGACAGCACGACCATTAACATTGTGGGAAAGTAGGTCTGCAGCATGAAGAAGAAAATGTGTCTCCTGAGGATGAAGTTGATGTAGAGCCTGTTGTACCAACCTGCGAGGAAACCGAGACAAAGCTGGCTGTTACTCAGCACTTTCGATAAAGGAAATATGAGCAGGTAAGAAAAAAAACACAAACAATACCAGTACTGCTGTAGAAAGCCAGGCCGCTGGAAGGGTTAAACTCCTCTATAAAGAACTGCGAGAGAACAATCTCATCGGTTCTGAGAGAGTCGTTTCCATTCTTCCAGTACAGCATGAGGTCATTTTCATTATAAGCATCTGCATGATAACAAACGAGGAATGTAGATAATTCAACAGCAACGTAATTCAGTATAATTCAAATAATAGTATAATTTCAAAGCAATCACCAAAAAGCAGGATACTGATCCTATCCTTAGATTTTCCGGACAGCTTGATTAGTTTTCTACATATTCAGAATTATTCAGGATTATTAACATTTCTGTAATACTAAAGTCACTAAACTAAGACTGTATCTGCCGTTTATGCCAAGTTCATCAATAATAGAAGTCTAAAGGCAGGTGCTGAACTCCATCAGTTTAAGGTGTTTTTATATAAATGAAGCTTTAAAGCTGTTAAACTGGTCTTTTCAAAGATGGAGCTACTTTTTTAGAGGGCAGAAGTTGTGGTGTTGTTGGATACCACAGAACCTTCAGGAATGTGTGAAGTAACCGGAGCTACTTTCACTGCATCTCTCCGGCGTTGGAAACTTGGAAATGCCCATAAGAACAGTTTTAAAACTCCATCTCATGTGTATCTCATCCGAAGATCGTCACCGTTGCAGTTTTTAAAGTAGACACATATTAAAATGTTTATTGACAAAATCCAACATCTGCCCTTATAAGTAAGTTTTCCATAAACACATTTTCTGTTCTTTTCTTTTCTCAGTGTTGAAATTTTCATCTGTGGGTAGAAATGAGCTTGAAAAATTCTGGAGTAGTGCTTTATTTAACGCAGCATACATGGTAGATGTTTCATTAAGAATATTCTGTCGATTATAACGTTAAAATGGTGTTTTGTTTTAATTCTGACGAAGGCAAACACTCACAGCTCTCCAGCTCCAGAGAACAGTTCTGAGTGTCCAGAGGAAAACTGCTGAAGTCCATGGAGCACTGAGCCGTCACTGTTATCCTGCACCAGGAGATAAATTCAGCTTTTAAAATCATATCTTTACGAGGATTAGCACCCTGCGTCCCTCCAACATCTAACACAAAACGTTTCACACAGCAGGAGCATTAACACCATAAATGTGGCGTTTCCTGTGGTGAAAAAGGTACGATGTACTACACTATACCTCACAAAATTCTGCCTCACAAAGCTAATTCTGCAAAACGAAATTCATTTTGTGTCTGACAGGATCGATTTCATTACAGTAAATGAATTTACAGAATTAATTTTGAAGTGAAGTGACTTTGTGGCCAAGTGGTGAGCCATACTCGGAATCTGTGCTCTGCATTTAACCCATCCAAGTGCACACACACACAGTAGTGAACACACACACACACCCNACCTTCAGGTTCACCTTCAGGTTACAAGTCCGACTCTTTTCAATTGTAATGTCCAAATTCATGCTGAGAGTCAAGAAATTTATTTGAAGGTGCAAAATGTAGAGAAAAATCAGCATGTCGTAGCATTAAATGACTTCGGAGTTGCATGTGGTGCATTTGTGAAACCGTTATCACTGAAATAATCGTTATATTCACCACATTACATTAATTAAAATCTAAATAAATTACATGCATTTTGTGCATGAAAACGTCTCCCCAAACACAAGAGGTCACCTGACGCTATAAAGAACGTTGCCGTCTGGGTAAACCCTCAGCATGATGTTCTCCATGGTGGTGTCATGAATGAACGAGCGCTTTGAGTGGACAAAGAAGACATCAGGCACCCAGATCTTCTTCACCAGCCGGGCGTCGAACGTGCGGCTCAGGTTGTTAAGAGAGGGAAAAGCCAGACGCTCGTCTTTCCAGTAGTGCCTCAGGTAGAGAGTCATGGTGAAGTCCTGAAGAACAAACAGGAGCCATTCTCACACCAGCACTCAGATACAGAGTCACGGATCCAGATGTTCGATAAAACGATGATGTGCTTACCATGTTGACCTCCGAGATGCTGTCTAAACTCTCCACCTGGACGTCGATGCCCACGGGAATGGCAGAGCCTGGAGAAAACGAAACAAAGCAGGTGTGGAACGCTGAAGAGTGAGAGAGTGTGAATAAGGCTGCGCTTTCTCCACCTGCGCAGAACATGTGTGGAACTCGCCGTCCGTGAAAGAGGAGAAGCAGAAGGTCTTTCGAGGGTCTTTGTTCGAGAGCGTACAATGTGATGTCCGACATGTCGAAATACACACCTAAATGTAGGCTAAAGGTCAACATGCTAGGTTTCTGATATAGTTGTGACAGTCTTGTTTTAAAAAAAAATCTGCATCTACCACTTTTGGTTTCGTAGATTAGCCGTAAAGCTCTAGGGTGAAATGGGTGAAGCCTTACTGCAGCCAGACAGTACGTAATATCAGTGTTTATTTCATCAGATTTTAGGAGGAGCTCCTAGTCATCAAATTACGTGTGTGTGTGTGTGTGTGTGTGTGTTTGGCAGCACTGAAGCAGTGTTACCATTTTCACCCTGAAATTAAGTCCTTTCCTATAACAGCAAATCCACGAGTGTTTTATTCCCCTGATACCACAATTTGCCAATGACTACAATGTTTTGTTTATTAAAGCACAACACATCGTACTTCTTTTTGTCTGTTTATAGTTACATTTAATATTGTGCAACCTATGAGAAATAAGTAACGTTCTCACTTACGTTATAGCAGCTATAAACATTCGTTAGAGCTTTACCTCAGACTGTCCCGAAGTGCTGACACTGGAGACTCCTTCCATAAATAAGGAGTTAAATAAAGCTCTCTTTACAGAAAACTTTATATCAATGATTTCACACGTTTTTAATCCCTTTTACGTGGAGCGTCCACTGTAACCGGCCCTGTGGATGAGCTGTTACTATAGCAACGGTAACATATCAGAACAAGCACGTTAATATAAACCCGTGAGAAAGAATTAATCGACACCTTCTGACCAATCAGAATCCAGAAATCAGCAGCGCTTTGGTATAAAGGGAGAATAATAGTGGGCCTAATACCGAACTTTGTGGGACGCCATATTGCACTTTTTACGTGACTTTTACTTTAAGTCTGAATAGATAGGTTCGAATAGATAAAAAAAAATAAGTAACACTGTCAGAGTAATCATTCCGAAAGGAGAAAAAAAGGTAAATTTCTCAGTAAACATCTCTCTTACCACAACTTCTTCTCCTTTTACACATTTTACACGTTCTTTACAAGACTTGTGTATACAACTATAACAGCTCACACATGTCTAGACACTAATCGTACAGTGTAGTGGTCCACGGAGCAGACTAAAGACAGCCGTGCTGATCAAGACGCTCACATCTGGAGCCGGTTAAAGACGGAGACGGTTTGTGGTCTGAGGCTGTGGTGACGGTGGGAAGTGTGTATTTGTGGACCCGGCAGCGAGAAGGCGTGTCAGTGGGAGAACGAGTAAAGCCTGAGTTGTAAACTTCTAAAGGTTTTTAATCAGCTTCTCACAGACAGCTCTGTTTTCAATTACAGCCTGTAAGAGTGCTGGTCTGTGGAGCCTGGTGGTGTCTGACGAACACCAGCCTGAAACTTCAAACACACGGCGGGGAAGATGAAAAGCGCTGGAGCTCTGATTCACACAACAGGATCGTGACAGCTTTGGGGAAAATCCTTCAGTTAACCGGATGTGGGAAAAAAAATGTAGTGGGAGTTTCTTATTATTATACTACAGGTGAGTGCAAAAGTTTGTGCACCCTAAGGACAAAATAAAGAATGCAAAGAAATTCAACACATTTACCAATAAACCTCAAAGCGTAAACTCCTCTGTCCCGGAGATTTCAGAAAACTTAGTTAGACTTTACCTCTGACTGTTACAAAGGGCTGACACTGGAGACTCCTTCCATAAATGTTAAATAAACATTTCCTTACAGAAAACTTCACCATATCAACAGTGCTACATTTTTATTTGTTAAATATCAACAAGTTTCTTTTTATTTGCTTTTATTGTTTTCCGCTAAGTTTTACGTGGATCGTCTGCTACTGAACACCTTCTGACCAATCAGATTTGTCCGATTTAAATGTCATAAGAACCTCATATTCACTTGGAATAAAGGGTTCCTCGGTGGTTCTCTGAATAGTTGAGAGCTCTTCACTTCTCAGAGCCCTTTCTGACTGAGACACACTCTGTAATAAAGGTCTACATAGAACGTTTAAGGAGAAAGAAACCGAATGGAATGGAGATGTGCTGGAAATCGTGTTTCTACTCCTTTTACTTTCTCTCTAACCTGAAATGAAATGGTTCTTCTTTTCTCTGCTGCAACTGCTTTAACAAACCTGAGCCATAATCCAGATTAACACCCGTGAGCGTACATCTGTGGCTCAGGTATCTGCTGTCTGAATCGTGTGGCACAGAATCTGGGTCAGCTCTAAATTCAGGATATTTGGGTTATAACGTTTTGTGTGTTTCTTGTGAAATGAAAAGCGTGATGATGGAAATCGGAGACAATCAGTGAAGCCTCTGACAGGTTCTCATCATGGATCCTGACCTCCGAATCCCGGACGCATGGCAAAGTCGTGTTCCTCGATCCTCAGCAGCTGCTCGGTTTTGATCAGGAGTGACTTGGTGCTGTCCTGCTTTTTTAGCTTGTAGTCAATCCGGCTAGGTGTGAGAGAGAGAGAGAAAAGGGGTCAGGGATTAAAACGATGAAACGTAATCCACGTAAACACGAGCTGGAATTATTCCTGCTTAAGCTGTACGTAGTAAAGTAACTACACTTTGTTACTACACGTAATGATCATTCTACCGAATTTGTAACTTTTACTTCTTAGATTTTTCATTTATACTTTTCAAATTAATATTGTACAACACAGCGCTCCTGAATTCTGGACTCTGATTGGTCAGAAGGTGCTGATTAATTCTCTATAACAGCAGCTCTGACAGTAGCGCAGCTGCGAATCACAGATTTATATTAATATTAATCTAATACATTATCTAATACATTATCGTTTCTATAGTAACAGATCGTTCACAGGGATGTTTGTTTCTTTATCGTTCAGGGAAGGAGTCTCCAGTGTCAGGGATCTGTAACAGTCAGAGGTGAAGCTGTAACTTTAAGTTTTTCGACATCTTCAGGACAGACGAGTTTACGCTTCTTTGCGGTTTCTCAGTAACATGAAAAGCTGCGTTTTTAAAATGAGATAAAAAATGAGGCTGGTGAGGAAACGACTCTGGTACATTTATAGCATCCAATTTAGCTTGCACATCAAATATTATGATCTGGTTCTTGAGAAATGAAGGCTGTGTTTATAAAGTGTTTATGAACAGGATTCTGGAGTCTGTCCGGGCGACGGATAAAGCCGGGACGTTACCAGGAGCTGAAGCAGCTGCTGCAAAACAAACGCTAAAATAAACGTTGCTGTGCTACGAGCGCTAAAGTCGTCTTTCCCTCAGCGTGCTGCAGAGCGAGCAGTGAGAAGACAGTGAGAAGAACGCTGAATTCTGAAGAACGTCGAAGTTTCACGTCTCCGTGCACGACAACGTGTGGATTATTCTTTTTATTCTTTCACTTCCTTTTCTTGTCTGATCTACTGGTCTATTTTCTCTCATCGTTTTCTTTTTTTTTTTTTCACCTCTTCTGTTTATTTCCTTCTTTTTCTTGTTTTTACTGTTTACTTTCTATGTTTTACTTTCCTTCTTTTTTTTCTCTTCTCTTTACTTAAATAAGGAATAAAACTCTGTGTGTTGTTCTATGATAGGAAAATGATCAACGACGGGGTGGCGTGATGAAGTACAGTTAAAGTTAACACCTTGATCGTTTTCCTAAAAGAGCACATCCCCGAGTGTTTTATTCCTCTTATACTGCAGCAATTTACTAACAAATCACTTTTTACTTTTTAGCCATTTATAGCTACCTTTAATATTACTGTATCTGTGAAACAGGACAGTTCCCGTTATAAGACAGAAACACACACACGTTAAATAAATGCCTCTCATAGATGTTTTAAGTAATAGAAACCATAACGTAGTAGAACATTGAGTGCATTAGAGCTGCGCTACTGCCAGAGCTGCTGTTATAGAAGGTTCATCCACACCTTCTTGACCAATCAGAATCCAGAATTCCACAACGCTGTGGGATAAACTGTTTTAATGGTGTTTATGTTTGAGGTTTTTTGAGTTGCATTTTTTGGATTCCGTAATCATCTGGATCTCAAGTTAACATACGTGTCAGTGATTCTAAGGCATTTTAAGTCTGTTTGTTTTTTTTAATGTTCCTGTGCACCACCACGTAAAGTGCAGATTAAAAGCAGGAGGTTTTAGGCTCCACTCCTCGTCTGAGGGCTAATTAGCAGGGACGAGGATCAGAAACCGTCACTGCACAAAGCCAAGTTCAAAACCACGAAGGAAATGACATTTTAACTGACCATCAACACCCCCTTCCTAAACTGACCTGAGCTGCTTTAGCAAAGTAAATAAGTAAATAATGAAACCTCTGTAATTACTCACGATTTCATAACTTCAGAGCAAAGACTAGAATAGAGTAAGAAGGAGATTTGCACATACAGTAAAAGAAACAGCTTTGTCCCCCAGATCTCCCCAGATGTTTACCCCAGGTGTTTGTGCTTGGCGTGTTCTCCCAGGTACACGTCCTTGTTCTTCCTGCGGTTTGGCTGGCGGTGGTTAAGCAGCGTGACGGGCCACAAGCAGGCCAAACACAGCACCCTCAGGCTCAGCAGAATCAGCCTCATGCTCAAGCCGAAGTCTGGACCTCTTCCTTTTCTTCAGAACCCTCAGGTCATGTCACGGTCTTCCAGAGACGCTCGGGAAGGTCAGCGTGGTTCTGGTGCCCTGTCTCGGCCATCACCTGACCCCAAAAAACAAAACTAGTTTAATCTAGTTTCATCTAGAGAGAAGCAGAAATATCGATGCAAAAAAGATCAGCATGCGTGACTCGTCCTTTCAGTCTGGATCTGAGCTTCTCGACATCTGTCGTCTCAGAGCGTCCAGCAGGTCTGTGGCTCGCTCTGTGGTTCACTCCGGACGATCACACTCCGGACGATCACACTCCGGACACTCACACTCCGGACACTCACACTCCGGACGATCACACTCTGGACACTCACACTCCGGACACTCACACTCCGGACGATCACACTCCGGACACTCACACTCCGGACACTCACACTCCGGACGATCACACTCTGGAAGATCACACTCCGGAAGATCACACTCCGGAAGATCACACTCCGGACGCTCGCATGACTCACAACAATACGATTTCATTCTCACAGTAATGAAAGATTGGAATTAATTCCATCCTGAAATCCTCTTATGTGGGGCCACTGAAATCTTCCTGTAACCTACAAACAGCCCAGGGACCACACACACACACACACACACACACACACACACACACACACACACAGCGCTGCCTCTAATCAGGATTTTCATAGAACAGGACCAAATGTGTGTTAGTTCAGTTTAGGGACAGTGAATACTGTGTACCACACACACACACACCCACACACACACACCCACACACACCCACACACACACACACACACACACACACACCATAAAGAAATAAAGAAAATACGTCATACTTCTTCTTTCAGGAAGCTTTGGAGCAATCTCTAGTTTTTTAAACAAATAAATAAATGAATAAATAAATAAATAAATAAATAAATAAATAAATGAATGAATGAATTAATAGACCCTGATTGGCGGGTGAGTGGTGAAGCAGAGTTCATGTTAACACCCTGAAGTTGACTGAAGTTGATTATTTTCCCGTAGCAGCACGTCTCTGAGTGTTTTATTCCTCTTACACCACAGCAATTTACCAGCAATTACAATTTTTTACTTATTAAAGAATGTCACATAGATTTTATCCATTTATAGTTACATTTAACTTTAGAGGCTCTGTATTTTGCTTCTTTTTACTTTCTTTTTCTTTCTTCCTTTTTTCCTCTTCTTTCTCATTTGTGTAGTTTTTCTTCTTTTTAATTTTTTCCTTTAATTTTTAAAATTTTATTTCTTTTTAAATGGTTTCTTCCTCCACAGTTTTGGCGCTCACATTCAGAGAAACACAGAGAAGAGCAGAACGAGGCTTTAGTTCGGGTCGGAAGCGAAAAAGCAACGAATCGGTGATGTAATCCTGCCCTTTGACCTTTAACCCCATGTTCAGCTCAGAAAAGATGATTTAGACTTTACAGATGTGAAGCAAGTTATAACAGATTACACATCTGGCACACGGAGTGTGTACATTATGAGTTCACGGTTTCTTCATGATTGCATCATCTCTGTGTTTTTTTATCTTCTCCGTTTGTTCATTCCTGTCAAATTGGGTTTAGTTTGAATTTGGTAAAGTGCACATGCTCCTTCTTTTCTCTTTTCTCATTTACTCATCCTTCTTTTTAATCTTTTCTATCTTCCTTTTCTTTCCCTCTTTTTCTTTTCACCTCTTTTTCTATTCTATTTTTTGTTTTTCTTCTTATATTTTTTCTTTATTTTCTTTTCTTCTTTTTTTTCTCCTTTTCCCATTCTCTTTCTTTTCTTTCCCTCTTTTTGTTTTTGTTTTTTTTTGCTCCTTTTTATTTATTCATTGCTTTATTTAATTTTTCTTTTTTTCTCTTGGTTTTTTTTATTTCTTGTTTTTTTCTTTTTCATTTCTTCTCTCACTTTTCCTTCCTTCTTTTTCCTCGTTTTTAAATGTATATTTTCCCTTTCTTTTTCCCCTTCCTTTTATTTATTTTTTCCCTCCTGCTCTTTAATGGTCTCTAAAAATGCGACTGTATATATTTTCAACAAAATCTTTACTGTCCTCTGAGGATGAGGATGAAGAAGATAGCGGTGGGTTAGAAAGAAAGAAAGAAAGAAAGAAAGAAAGAAAGAAAGAAAGAAAGAAAGAAAGCACTGATGTGAGCATAGACGCCGTAAGACTTGGGGAACTAATCAGTTTTCAGTGACACGGTTTCCATCAGCGGAAGAAAGGATGCAGTGCGAGCGAGAGAGAATGATGGAGAGATGTAAAAACAGAACGTCATAACCCAGTAATCCCAGTATGTGGTCTAATCTGGTGGATTACAGCCTGATGATCTGATGACACACACTCTGCATGTCACGGGTGCAACCAATCACGTCACGGCGTGTGTGTGTGTTCTCATCACCACGTCACCTGCGATTAGAGATTCATGTTTTCTCCTCGAGTGCAGGTTGAAACATTTCATGTGCTGAGAAACCCAACAACCCCGTGTGGTTTACAGGCTAATTCCCGAGCGTATGCGTGATCACCATGAACCATTACAGCCTCAGCGTTTCCCTGGAAAGATCCGAACGCCTGTTTACTACAAACTCACATGTTCAGCTCTCAAAGCGAAATGTTTAAAATAAAATGCAAATTCAAACCTCCAGCTGTTCACATGAGAATGATGTGAGAGAAAATCTCACCAAAGCTGTTTATGTAACATTCATGGAAGGAGTCTCCAGTTTCAGAGGTAAAGCTGTAACTNGTAACATGAAAATGAGATTATTTTTTGGCTTATTATCATCAGGAGAGAGAAAAAAGAGAGGCTGGTGAAAGAACAGCTGTTTATAGCTGCTATAATGTAAGTGATAACAGAAACTACATTAAATGTAACTATAAACAGATAAAAATCAGGACAGGTCAGTCGTTAATAAACAAAACTGGTAATTGTTCTTCACACCAAACTGCCAATCAGTGTGTGTTTGTTTGTTTGTTTGTTTGTTTGTTTAGCTATTTATTTATATGGAACCAAATGTAGATCTTCTATCACATCACTTTAAGAACCTTTTCTGATATCGTGTTTTTTAAGAATGTTACTTTATTTGGATATTTTTTCTGATATTCTGCAGGATGGATGCTGTAGATTTGTAGCTGCTGCTGTAATCATAAATGTGCACTAATCGCAGAACTCTTATTCACAAAGCCACAAATTGCTAACTGGTATGTAATTATTCAAACAATCAGGAAATAAATTGTCTGTAGGACTCACGACTCACGACGTAGGCCACGATGTTCAGCTCTGTGCTGTAGCGCCACCATCAGGCTGAGAGGACGCAGCTCTCTTGGTGCTTGGCCCCCTTCATCACAGGCCGAAACATTCTTTCATGAATCCACGTGATTTTTATGGAAATAAATTTTCTATCTCATGACTCATGACATTTACATTTACGGCGTTTGGCAGACAGCCTTATCCAGAGCGACTTACAGTAGTGCTTTGAAGTCTATCAAAAATACATTCTGATACTGGCTCACTAGGTCACAAACTAG
>JAKKZN010000022.1:17023952-17035026 GCA_033441825.1 Pangasius elongatus | reverse complement strand
ATCTCTAACAGGTGTGTCTGAAACACCTGGCCATGCGATCTCCATAAACACGCACTGAAGTGGCAGTGAAGAGCTCGTGGCTTTAAGCGTGGCTCTTTCACACACTTTCACAAGTCACGTACTGAAACTCCTGCCCTACTAGCTCTGCTCCGGGCATCTGTACACCATACAGCCCAAAAATAGCTCGTCTTCTGTCACGGCAGTCACTTCGGAGATCCAAACTTCTTCTAGAAGCAACTTCAGCACAAGACCTGAGCTTCATGAGCTTCATGAGCTTCATGAGCTCGGTTTCCAGGATCACTGTGTGTAATTCCGGGCGTCAGCTGGAGTGGTGTGAAGTTTTTACATTTTGTTGTGAATGATTAAAATGATTAAAAGGATTTCTGTATTTATTATTATTACTGCGTCTATTTTCTGATTCCTCCATAATGCTGTTTTTCTATTTGCTTCTTTTTTTCTCTATGAACTTATAGAAGTGTATTAAATGAAGTATTAGTTTTTATTATTATTATTATTATTAAAAATTCAAGATCGGACATTACATGTCTTGTTTTTGTGCACGGCTAATTTCTGCACTTCTGATTTTTGCGTAATAAATATAACAATAACGGTTATTTTTCGACAGTGAGGGTCTGAGGCTCGACCCGAGAGCTGGCGTTCTCCTCACACACCTCGAACAGCTCAGTGAAGAGCTCCAGCGCCAGCAGGCAGCACCGCTCCGGGCCCTGCAGGGGACACGTGGCCCACTGGAGCAGCGCCAGGCCCGGCTCCGCCCCCCTGACCTGGGCGGGGTTCCTGGCGGCGGGCTGCAGGCGCGGGGCGGCGGGTTTTAAGACCATCTGACAGACGAGTCTGCGCAGGGGCGGAACCGAGCACAGGGACACGAGCAGCTCCAGAACCTGCGCATACACCAGACGTATAAGAGATCTCTTACTGATTACAGAGCTGATGATATTTATTTATTTATTTATTTCTGCTCAGGACACGTCACCTTCACCGCTGTTTCCGGGTCTTTTCCGTGGAGAAGGCCGACCACTTCGCTCAGACACACGGGGAGGTGTTTATAACTAAACACACACAGAGGAGATAAAACAAAGCTGCTTTCAGTGACAGGAAGTGACACAGTGTACATTTTTGTAAGTAAAATCGATAAAGAAAACCGTTTATTAAAGTTATATTTACATATACAAAACATATAAACATACATATAAAGATGTATTTGTTTTTTTAAATCTTTTTCAATTTAAATATTTTCTTTTCTATATAATATCTAAATAAAATCTAAAGTTTATACTTGTGTATGTTTTCTATTCATTTTTTAGAGCAAACATTTTCCTGCTTTCTTTACGTTATATTTTTTTCCCATTTTATATTTCATATTCTATAAGTTTTTTAAAAATATATTTATGTTTGGATGCTCGGTCTTTTAATAGTTAATTTTCTATTCTATTTTGCTTTTTATTTTATTTCATCACAGCGGTAAACCGAACTTTATTTCTGATGATAATAAACATAATCTGTGGTTATAGTTGCAGTGTGAAAACATCATCAGTCAATAACAGTTTTTTTTTTTGTTTTTTTTAAATAGACGCGCGAGGAACCCACTTGGTGAGGTAATCAGCGATCTTGGCGTTTTTGAGCAGATCCACCAGTAAGTCCACGGCGTAGTTCCTTGTCAGCGTTCCATCTCCATTCACTGTGATGTTAAAGATGAGCTGAAAGGTCTGGTGAATGTTCTTTGCATTGAACAACTGAAACCACAATTGCACATAAACAGAAAGTTATGGTCTAAAACCGCAGCGCAGCACATGGCGAGATCAGAGAGATCAGAGAGATGGAGTCAGCAGATACCTTCTGCCCAACTTCCTCGCCGAGTGTGAGGCTGGACAAGATCGAGAGCGCGAAGACGACCACGGTGAGGCAGTTGTGCCGGAGGAGGTTAAGCAAAGCTCTGTAAAAAGCTTTAACATTACTCTGGAGAGATTAAAAAAAATAAATCAACAAGAGCTTCACTTAGGCTTCACATGGAAATAAGGGGGCGGGGCATTAACTGAAGGGGCGTGTCCTACCTGAGACTTAATCTGCACCTGTACAGACTGGTTGCGTCGACACAGATTAGCCATCAGGCCTAAGCACGGCTTGGTGATGTCATCATTCTGAGACTGGCTGCAAGCAGAAAGGTAGACACTGAGTCAAGTTCCAGTCAACGCCAAAAAGTATTGGCCCCCCTCACAGAAACAATGTACAGAACAATGCAATGAGTGTTCTTTCAATATAGACAAATAGACACACACCCGAGTGCTCCAGAACGGTTTTTACAGACACACTCACTCTTCTTGATGATTTACTAATCCTGTGCGTTTCATTAGTAACACCTGGCTGCTAATTACCCTTAGTGATTGTAGAAGGAGGAAGGGTGCACTAATTTTTGCCCACCTGGTTTCTGAATGCTGGTTTGCTTTTTGTTGTTGTCACCTGAGCTTATTTATCTGTTAGTAGAAGTCGGTGAGAAACACACAACTGTGATTTAGGCCCTGATAAATAAAAATATAGAACTGAAGGAGGGTTTTTCCCCCCTAAATGCTGGTTTCAAAATTATTGGCACCCCACGGAAAGAATAACTTGCGCTGAGCATCTTACTGTGACGTCTAACAAGACTGGAGAGCATCTTGGATCTTTCTCTGTTTGTTTCATTTGCACGTGTGTATAGACACCTCCAGAATTATCGGCACCCTTCCCCCTTGCAAAACACTGCTTTCAAAATTATTGACTATTAATATCTGATAAAGTCTCCTGCCCACTGGAAGGAAAGTACTGAACCACTTCCTGTGACATCTCTCAAGACTCGAGTCACTTATAGAGCATCTCAGACCCTCGTCATGTTCACCTGTTCTCATATCCTCAGGTTATTCATAGCTTGTCTGCAGGGTACAGACTGTCATTCTGGATGCTGTTCCTTTAAAAGGGTCGTGTGTGAGATTCGGGAGTTGATGATAATGCCCGAGATGGTCTCTGGTTGCTCTGCACAAACTGTACTGAGGATGTAACAAAAGCTGCACTGCAGTTTTGACACCACAAAAAGGGGCCATACAGGAAAGGGTGATGGAGGCTCAGCTGCACAGAGACACTTCACAACATATTTCTTTCACTTTAGCTTTTTTTTTACATATCTGCAGCAGCACAAAACACAAACATACAGCCTGTAAAACACAAACAGATGCAAATCATAAAATACGGCTTACACGTTGAGCATGAGGAACGCCAGGAGGTCGTCCATGTGGGACGCGCAGTGCAGGATCCTGACGTTGTACGTGAGACGCTGCAGGACCTGAAGACACTGAGAAACAAAAACAATAGTTCTAATTAAATGGAAAAAAGATCACAGAATTTATGCAAATAATGCAAAAGATGTAGAGAGCAGAGATGTTATTAGGGTTGTGTGTAAAAATGTGGGGAAAAAAACTAATGCAAACAAATTGAGAAAAATAACACGTTTGTTTTATCTTAATAAATATCTGATTTGAGTTGTAAAAGAGTGGGCGGAGTCAATGCAGACTGATTCACTTATCGTCTATGTGATGCTTTACAGATTATTATCGTGCATGTAAACACATTTCTCTATCAAATGTAAGCCATGACCCTGCAGTGAAAAGGGAAAAGGGTGTGATGTGATTTTTACCTGTAGCACGATCGGATCCTCAGGTGTAGCTCTGTTACAGTGGATGACGGTCGCCAGCGTGCCAACGATGTTATAACGGCTATGAAGCGCCTCTTTACTCTCGTCATCCGATGCTGCAGGACAAAACAAATCTTAGAACTAAGACACTGGACTAAGTGTAATATAGCCCTCAAGTACTGAGTATTGAGACAGCAGACTAAGTCTAATGTAGCCCTAAAGTACTGAGTACTGAGGCACTGGACTAAGTGTAATGTAGCCCTAAAGTACTGAGTACTGAGACATCAGACTAAGTGTAATGTAGCCCTAAAGTACTGAGTACTGAGACACTGGACTAAGCCTGCATTGTGTACCGAGCTGGGCGAGCAGAGACAGGACGCAGCCTGTGAGAGCAGGACTGGTGTTGGGATCTCCAGCTACTTCCAGCAGGCCGTTCAGACACTCACTGGGGAGAACCTGTCCTGAGGACAAGATCCTACAGCCCTTTAATGAAGACAAGTCCTGCAGAAACACCACAAACACAGTTCCTCATTCAGACAGCTGTGTACTGGACATGAGGTGCACTTCACACTCCACAGGACACAAAAGCAGCTGATTTATACGCTATGCAGAGCTCTATGTGTAATCTCTAACCTTATATCAGTGTATTTAATGTTTACATCTGAACTGTCAACTCACTTCCATGTGTTTCTGCAGCAGTGACGCGTTCAATGCTCCTCTGCTGTTTCTGTATTGTCGAATCGCCAGAAGCAGAGACTTCAGACACGTCGTCACGTCCATCCCAACAAAGCCAAATAACTATAAATTAAATATAAACTCTAATCCTAATCGATCAGGACAAACAAATCGTGTAAATACACTTAAGTGACCACTTAAACCTGATCTAATTAGCTTTTCTGCTAGCTAGCAATGTTTACTAATGTTCGCTAATTCGCTTTTATGTAGTCTGTTAACGTTATAAAGGATTTAACCTCCTGATATTCTGACATTAAAAATCTTGTTATCTTACACTGAATACTCCTAATATAATCTTGACTTATTGTGTTGTATTTTTATTTTTGTAACGTTATAAAGAGAATGCTCTGTTCTTTCAGCTCGTGCTGGAAAACTGACTTCCTCCCGCTTTCAACTTCGAAATGCAGTTGGAACAGTCCATTTTCTACGCAGGGGGGGACACGGAACACAGAGCAACTGAAATGCCTTACAGTTCCCTTCAAAAAACAATTCGGATTAACAGAATACTTCAGATATTCATTATAATATGTGTTTGATTCTTTTTAGCCTGACTTAACTGTGTAAATGTTTTGTGAATAATCCTTTTTAAAAATACATCCCCCCTAGTCTGCCTCTATAACTGACGAAATGAAACATGACGTAGCTGATGTTAGCCACGCCCCCGCCTCTCAAGCGTCATTGAGTTTCCAGAGTGGAAGAACAATAATAATAATAGCTGTTTCATGATTAAAATAAACAATATTAATAATATTAATAATATAGCAACTTAAAGAGGGCATTTGACAATGAAATATATTCATTTTAAATACGTTCAGATATTTATTTGTTATAAATTTATGAGTTTATACATGTATTTATCTGTGCACACATTTAGTTATACAAGCATGTGGAAACACAAGTTTATAAAATAAAGCTGTTTCATGATTAAAGTCAATAATTTTCGGGGGCCAAGCACCCAGACTCGGCGAGCCGCACATTCACAGACACGCTACAGACAGGCACGATCACAGGAAAGCAGATATTAAACCCTGTCAGTCATGTGTTGTCTGTATAATAGCTCACTGAATGGCTAGAATGGCAGTAGACTCTTATTTAAACAGGTCTGAAGATGATGATGAAAATTGGACAAATTTTGGAGGAGGAGGAGTGAAAATGGCAGTTAGATGTGAGCATTTTTAGCATGTTGTTGTTACTTATGACCAGTGGCATTCACTCCGCTGGCATGAAATTTGTAGCATCGCCTCAGGTCGTGATCTTGAAGATGCCTACCAAGTTTTGTGTCAGTGTGCAAAGTTGTCGGTGCGATACACCCTCACTTCCTGTATGGTGCGTCGCTGTCCGATTTGTTGGCCAATTACGGACAAACCGTTTGGTATATTAAAATTGTTTTGATAACTTTTGTGAAGCTTACTCTGAAAATGACGTTTGCCAAATTTGGTGATGATTGGACATAATTTGTAGGAGGAGTACCAAAAAAAAAACAGTTTTTGACAAAGTCCAAGATAGCGGAAAATCTAATTAAGAGGAAATTGACGTCAATGGGTGTGTTGAACTTGCCTTGACCCAGGACTGCCAGAAGAAGAAGAAGAAGAAGAAGAAGGAGAAGAAAAGGTAGAATAACAACATGGTGCCTACACACCTTCGGTGCTTGGGCCCCCTATTAATAATATTCCAACTTAAAGAGTGCATTTTGACAATGTAATATATTCATTTTAAATACGTCCAAGTTTGTTTGTTTGTTATAAAATGTATTAGTTTATTTATGCATTTATGCATGTATTTATTTGTGCACACTGATTGCAATCGCATCCACTTGCTATGCTGTTATCAGGATTAATTCGTAGTCTGTAAAATTATCACTTAATTTCCTGAGTGTTATTATTACAGTAATAAATAATAAAGCTCAGTAACAGGGTTAAAACTGCAATCAGTAGCGGAAACTGTTCTTAGACAAACTGACTAATTCTGAAGCTGAGTTGGAGCTGAAGGGCAGGAGACACCGAGCATCTGATAAACATGACCCTGAGTTATTATTCACATACTGCTCTTTATCAATGCAAAGAAAACCCGTGACGGCAATAAAGTCTGCATCCACCTACACGTTTTCCCCCAAACCCAGTAATATTTCATATTTCCACCACTATGGCTTTTAGCAGGGTGGAAACATGTGCAGGTGTGGTTAAACAAACATCAAAACACACAACAAGTAGGCAGGTAGACAGACAAATAGATGTACAGACAGATAGATTGAACTGGAGTTGTCCATTCGCTGGATATAAAAAGTTTACACACCCCTGTTCAAATGGCAGGTTTTTGTAAAGTTAAAAAAAATGACACTAAGATAAATCATGTCAGAATCAATGTCACATTTCCCGTCTTTAATGTGTAAATGCAGAGCATACAAATAAAGTGAAAAACAATCACAAGCTTTTATAGAGAAAAAAAAAACTTACAGTAACCTGCTTGCGTAAGTATGCACCCCTCTAAACTAACAACTCGTTGAAGCAGCTTTTGATTTTATTTCACCACACAGTCTTTTTGAGTAAGAGTCTATCAGCGTGGCACATCTTGACATGGCAATATTTCCACTCTTTCTTGCAAAACATTCGAGATCCATCAGATTCTAAGGGCATCTCTTGTGCACAGCCCACCTCAGGTCACGTCACCCACAGACTTTTAGCTGGATTCAGGTCTGAACGCTGGCTCGGCCATTCAAAAACTTCGCTTTTCTTTTGCTTAAGCCGTTCCTTTGTTGATTTGGATGTGTGCTTTGGGTCATTGTTGTGCTGGAAGGTGAAATTCCTTTTCATCCTCAGCTTACTAGCAGACACCTGAAGGTTTTGCACTAAAATTGACAGGTATTTGTAGCTATTCATGATTAAAGCCCCAGTTCTGGAAAAAAAGCAGCCCTAAAGCAGGATGCTGCCACCACCGTGCTTCACCGTGGGTATGGTCTTCTTTTGGTGATGTGCTTTTTTTTTTTTTTCCCATACCTTTTGGAATTGGTCTCATCAGACCAGAACACATTTTGACACATGGTTTGGGGTGATTTAGTTGAGCTTGGATGTTGATTGTGAGAAAGGGCTCCCGTCTAGCCGCCCTACCCAATAGTCCAGACATGTGAAGAACATGAGAGATTGTTGTCACATGCAGAGAGTATTCAGGACGTGTCAGATGTTCCTGCAGCTCCTTTAAAATGTTGCTGTTGGTCTCTTGGCAGCCTCCCTGGTAAGTTTTTGTCTTGTCCTTTTGTAAATTTTGGAGGGACGTCGTGTTCTTGGTGATGTTACTGTGGTGCTCCATTTTCTCCACTCGTTGATGATGGCCTTCATATTGTTCCATTGTTCATCGAATGTTTTGGAAATTCTTTAACACCCCTCTCCTGATTGATTCCTTTCCACCGTGAGACCCTGTACAGGCTTTGTAAGCTCTTTGCAGACCATGGCTTCAGAAGCCAGATGAAACCAAGAAGATGTGAAGAAAATCCTACAGAAACAGCAGGTCTGGATTTGAGGTTAATCAGAATAATTTCATTTCCCTAAAATGTTTCTGTTTGTTTTTCGCTTAATTTTTTATACGCTGTATTTTCACACTGAGGGTGGAAAGAGTTCTGACATCATTTATCCTGGTTTCATTTTTACATCACAAAAACTTTATATCCACTGTACATAGAGAGACAGACAGACAGACAGATAGAAAGACAGACAGATAAACATACATACAAATAAAAACTGATAAATAGACAAGCCATACTGAATAGCCTTTAAGAATGTCTTTGACAAAAGAAGAACATATTGAAATCATTCTTATGACTAAATCAGGAAGCTGTCGCAAGGTTCTGATAGACTTTTGTGACAATCACGAAGTTGGGAAAGATGACTTTTTGTGTTTAGAAAGAAATCATGTAGAGGGGGTTTTATATATAGCCATTCAATTACACATACATATATGTATATATATATATATATAAACCTACAGGTCACTGGAGGACCAGTGGTTAGGCTTTGATGCTCTCACGGCCACGGCCTAAGTTCGATTCCCGTTATTATTCCCGTTAAAATTCTAAAGTTACAAAGGTTCTCTGAATGAACGATTAGCCTCATTCTTTACTCCCAGTTCTTCTTTTTCTGTCCTTTTGCAAAGTGATAATAATCAGAATAAAACAAACCCGTAAAACTTGTTTCTTTCTGAATGTCTATTTCTACAGCTTTCATAATTTATACTTAGGCATGTCCATAAACCAAAAAATAACTATTTTACATATAAAATATGGTTCAAGTGTACAGCATTTACAATTATTCACATGCCACACACTTTCAGACAAGATACCAGTTTAAAGAGGAGGAACAAAAAGCCGTCCGTCGGTGGGAGAGCTGGCGTTAGCCTCATGAGCCGCAGTTCACTGTAGTCCCACAGTCTAAAAGCTTGAGGTCATTGTTGAAGATTTAAAAAAAAAGGATAGAAAAATTGCAGTTCAGGAGAATCAATCTGGCAGCACGTCAACGTAATCAGAGTCCACGTCTAAGAGAGGAACAGAAAAACGGAGGAATTAGAAAATGTCTCTTTTATTAGGTAAATAAAGGTGAAATAAATGTTTGTGTTTTTTTTTTGCTCACTCTCATAGTCCGGTGCGTCGTCAGAGACCACAGATTCCTGGTCTGTTTGTTTCCTCTGCACAGCGTGACGCAGGCGAGTTGCTAAACCCCGGTTTCTCTTCTTATAATAATGAACAAGCTCTTCCAGCGTCTTAAAAAACTTTTCCTTCACACCTGCACTGGCCTGAGAGGACAAACAACACTCACAAGCTGATTATTTCCCTATAACAGCACCTCCTGAAGTGTTTTATTCCTCTTACACCACAGCAATTTACCAACAACACCAAAGACGATTTTATTTACTGATCTCGACATGTCATAGGCTGGAGGGTGTCAGTGAAGTTACGTCCTCGTCGCGTTACAGAGAAGCGTAAACTCCTCTGTCCTGAAGACATCAGAAGACTTAAAATTTACAGCTTTACCTTTTAACTGTGACAAAGCGTTCAGACTGTAGACTCCTTGTTTCATAAACGTCTCCTTACTTTTAAAAGCTTTAATTTTTAATTTAATCAGTTTATTTTCAGTGGAGCGTCCGCCGCACACGTCCCTGTGAACGAGCTGTTGCTATAGAAACGGTAACGTATCAGAACGAGCGCGTTAATATAAACCTGCGCTACAGTCAGTCAGAGCTGCTGTTAAATTAAATTAATCAACACCTCCTGACCAATCAGAGCGCAGAACTCAACAGCGCTGCACCAACATTTGAATTTAACATGAATGTTCGTCAAATGCAGAAGTTACACGTTTACGACAGAATAAAATATCTTTAGCAACATTTGGTTTTGTTTTTTTTTCACAAAGGCTCCTACATTAAAAATGTTTGAATGGTCGTATTAGTATATTGCATCTGTTCAAAAGTTTGTACCCCCATGAAATATTATCTAATGAATAAATCTTGTGTGTTCAAGTTTTTGCTTTGTATCTGTCTCAGTTATCTTTCATATCCTCAAAGCTCTCTAATATTATTTCTGTTCATACTCTTACGCTGCCTTTTTAAAAGGTCTGGAGGCCAAGAGGCTCATAACAAAATTTCAATTTCTGTTTTTTTAATGCACCAACATTTTATATATATATGTATAAATATAAATATATTTTTATCGCTTTAGCTTTTCTGACTATTTTAAGTAACCCATGCAAAAGGCTGCAAGCAAACCATAAGATATTTATGGCCTTCGAGTACATGACCGTATTCCACATGCACATTGCTAAACTTATGACAGAACAGAGAACATGTGCTCTTCAATCAGCCCGACAAACTTGCTAAAATATTATTTGTGAAGTGTTACGATGAGAAATATAGCGAGCATCTGCAGATCCAGCAGCTACACACAGACGTTTTAAGAAGTGACACATTAAAAGAAAGGTACATGCATGGTGTTAATACTTCCTGTGGAAATATCTCACAGTACGTCTCTCACACACACTTTCATTTTTATACAGCTGTATATACATCTGTGCTAAGCCCAATTAGGACCCAGTTCACTTTCTTTTCCAAACTAGTTCAAATTCAAATCGATCCAGAAATTGGAAATCTCTGCACATCATTGAGAAGGGCTGAGTCTTATGTGTGAGGAGATATTCAAGTGTGAATTAAAGCGTGAAATGAATTGCATATTGCGTGTAATTTGTTCCAACACACAGTCGTCTCTTTACAGCTGATCTCGTCTCGAATTAAACGCAAGCAATACCGTCTGGAATAAAGTCTACTTATAGAAATATTTAAAGTTAGGGTGATCTTTCTCTCACTCACCTGTAACGTGTAATTTCCAGTATGAGTTTGCAGGATCCTGTATGTGTACACCACTTTCTTTTTGCTGTAGGAACAAAAAAGAAAATCCATTAATGGCAACCATGCACCATTGAAATTATTCATAATAATAATAATAATAATAATAATAATAATAATAATAGTCATGCGTAACATTGCGCCTTTCTAACACTCAAGATCGTAGTGTACACAGATACAGAAAGAAAGAAAGAAAGAAAGAAAAAAAGAAAGAAAGAAAAGATTAGTAGGAAGAAGGAAAGAAGCATTCCTTTGTATCTTGGTTTTGATTATTTATTGTTC
>JAKKZN010000022.1:16988378-16998409 GCA_033441825.1 Pangasius elongatus | reverse complement strand
TATGGAAGGAGTCTCCAGTGTCAGCGCTTTGTAACAGTCAGAGGTGAAGCTGTAACTTTAAGTTTTCCGACGTCTTCGGGACAGACGAGTTTACGCTTCTTTGCGTTTTCTTTGTGTAACACGACAAACTGCGGGGTTTTTTTGTCTTATTAACTTCAACAGAGAGAAAAAAAGAGAAGTGAAGGAACGACTGGAAACATTTGCGATCTGCTGTGGTATTAAGGGGAAATAAAACACTCTGTGACATTCTCTTATTGGAAATTAATCAACGTCAGGCTGATGACATCACCAACACCACTCCATTCCCCTTACATATGATATAAATTCACGTTTCCTGTTGATCAGGATAAACGAACAGCTCTGCCTTTACACTTTCAGTTTAAAAGCTGATTACTGCGTGACGCACAAACGGAGGAAAGTTTCTAAAAAGAGCGGAGATGTTTGAGGGAGATTGTGAGAGGACGGAAACAGAGACAGCCTGCTGGAGGTTAATTGGTTTTAAAGCCGCGTCAGGTCCGGCGCAGAGCGGTGGAGAATCGGCACAAAGAGAGAGCGTGAAATGGAAACAGGCTCCAGGTGAAACGCCGAACTCCCCCGAGGCACTTCCAGGGAATTACGCCGTAGTCCTCACTCTGCCTGCGCAGTCCTGCTGCTAATCAGATTACTGTGTGAGGTCTGGGTTCAGTACGTTTCATACAGTGTGTGTGCTGTTTTATTTTCATTCATATCACACCCTTTATTTTGGTATTTCACCTGTTGAAAAGTAGCACTGGATAAAACCGCTAGAAAAAAAAAGAGTAAGGAAACTGTCACACGGCCGCGCTCCAGCTGTTACACTGATCACCTGTACATTAAAAATTAATACATTCCCGAAACCTGAATCCCAAAACACTCATCTGGCAGATGCTTTTATCAAAAAACATTTAGACATAAAATAATAATAATAATAATAATAATAATAATAATAATAATAATAATAATAATGACATAAATGACAATAAAAATGACAGGATCTATGAATATGCATGAATATGCAAATAAATCGGAAACGCCCCTATGGCCTCCTGCCGTCCTATATCCCATAATCACTACCACCATTTGTTCAACATTATAACACATGATCTGTGGCTAAATCCAGTTTGATTGGTCCAAAAATGTTAACTCTGTATTATGACATCACAAATTGAGCTCTGTATAGCCCCGCCCCCAAATCAGTTGTATACAGAAGTCTCTGATTAGTGCTGTGTTCACAAATTTGACCCAAACGCCCAAATCAGGGTGACGGGAAGCATGAGGATTTTTTTTTGCCTAAATGATTTTTCTAAATTACGTGATATAATGATGTGCTGTAAACACTGAAGTGCTGGAGATATTTCTGCTGACTCAGGCGTCAACATCGCTAATGATAAGCTGAATGAGTTACGCACACAATCACCGAAAAACACTGTATGTTTATCCAACATCAACGACACAAAGTGCACTGAGGTTGAGAAGAAAGACACGAAGAACAAAAGATTTTAGAAAAACAGCCACGAGGAGCAAAGTTCTTCTCCACGTCTGCCTTTTATCGTCCTTCACACAAACAGGAATTGATTTTCTCCAGGGTTAAGCTTTTGGAGATAATGAATGCAAACACTGCCTGATCTGCAGACCTTAAAGATGAAGAAATCCACACGATCTCAACCTCGACCCGTGACTCTGAGTTATTCCGGAGACTCCTTCTATAAATCCTCAACGAACGATTAAACATGAACTTCAATCCGTTTCTGTGGAGCGTCTGCCGTACAAGTCGCTGTGAATGCGCCGTTGCTATAGAAACAATAACGTATTAAAGACAAGCGCATTAATATAAACCTGCACTACTGTCAGAGCTGCTGTTATAGAAGATTAATCAACACCTTCTGACCAATCAGAGTCCAGAACTCAGTAGCGTCGTGGTGGTACCACGACTGAGGTGAGACCCTTGAGCAAGGCACCGATCCCCCAACTGCTCCCCGGGCGCCGCAGCTAAAATGGNTCCGGGTGTGTGTTCACGGGTGTGTGTGTGTGTTCACTACTGTGTGTGTGCACTTGGATGGGTTAAATGCAGAGCATGAATTCTGAGTCTGGGCCACCACACTTGGCCACAAAGTCACTTCACTTCATAAACTTTTGAACACGGATTGAATATTCATCTCATCACCTTTTGTTGCAAGGCTGTTGATTTGGAAGTTATTTTTGGGGAATTTTTGTGGGGTTTAAAAGGACAGATTTCTGTCAAAGTACACGTTTTATAGTTCTGTCATTTTTTTTGCCTTCAGTCTGTTTTCAGGCAGTTTCAGCAGAACGTCACTAGAACGCGTCTGTT
Organism: Pangasius elongatus; assembly: GCA_033441825.1. Lineage (NCBI taxonomy): Eukaryota > Metazoa > Chordata > Actinopteri > Siluriformes > Pangasiidae > Pangasius > Pangasius elongatus. Next base: position 16,996,062 of record JAKKZN010000022.1, on the reverse strand, counting down.
TGCCTTCAGCCAGGTATTTTTCCACACTACCCTACTAATCAGCATGAGGCAGAGCCAGTACTCCGCCACACGGAGTGTGCACTGCCTTTCAGTGTAGTATGCTGTGGTTTCAGCCCGAGCCAGAAAGGAGGGAAGAATGCAGGGGCGGAGATTAAGCGCGTTCTCTCCTCAAACTCCTTCTTCCTGAACTCTGTCCTGCAGTCGAGCTTCATGTCCCTCTGCTCTGCAAACAGCTGCACGCTTCCAGCTGTTACAGAAATGAGTCTGGGGCAGTTTGAGGAGTGAAGAGTTGAAGGAGAAGGCAAAGCTGCGTTAAATCCTCTGGAGGAAAAAAAATCACAGGAGAATTTCGGGATGTGGAGTTTGAGAAGAAACCCGCTTCTGTGAGGAGATCTCTGCATGGGACGCTGGAAAAGAAGGTTGGCAGAAGTTAACAGAAATCATTAGGATTAGATTCGGATTGGATTGATGAGTTATGTGTGTGTTTTTTTTTAAGTTATTTACTCCAACCATGTGAATGCGTAATGGGAAAAAGTCAGTTCAGTATTAAATCTGATTTATCTACTTGTATAAATATATGGAGATGGGGTTCGTTAATGCCATGACATCATTCAGACGTGTTTTAAGTGTCCGCACGTGAGCTGTGAGATTCCTGAGTTTCTTCTTTTCAACATTTTTACACTTCTTTTAACTCGTAGTTATCACAAATATACATTCGATGCACTTCATGGTTAATTAAAGTAATTAATAATCGGCTCTGTTTGATCTGCACAGGTGAGCGTTGCTAGGATACACTTGGTCATGTCCCTTGATAGTTGTTGTTGTTGTTGTTGTTGTTGTTGTTGTTGTTGTTGTGTTTGTGGCAGGTAAAAGTTCAGAATCCCACCGTTCTTGTGTTTTTAATCTATGCACACTTGCATTTGTTTGTATTTATCGCTGGGCTGATTTTAATGTAATGAAAGTCGTCACTGGGGGTAAACCCTGTGGCAGCGTGTGAACGTTCACTGCTAATTCCCTCCTTATTGCTTTCATTCAATCGTTTTTTCATAGCTTTCTCAAAAGGTTCTACTCTGATGGAGAGAGACTCTGTAGTCAGTTCTACTACAGAGACGACCACAGAAAGGCTTCTAGCTCAAACCTTTTTCCCCTAAAGTGTGCTTATTCCTGTTATTCCTACAAATATTCTTTATTGAAATATTCTCAGAAGCAAAACTTCTGAGTCCTAGTGTGGAACCATGCAGAGTTCTGACCAGAGAAAAAAGGTTCCTCAAGAGTTCTTTGATTAGTTCTTAGCCTCTGCTTGGAAGCTGAAGCCTACGTGAAGACTTTAAGGCTTCCACAGAGGGACAGAGAAGACTTGGGGGTTCTAGATGGAACCTTTTAAGTCAGCCAAAATGTAAATAAGCTTCCTGCTGCGAGACCTTCTGTTTTGTGTTTGGATTTTTTTTTTTTCCCCAGAGCCCTCAAAGTTGGCAAATATGTCCGGATAATTAAGCTTCCTCTGTTAATTAAAGGATCTGATTGATCCGGTTTCGCGGTTTGGATCCGAGACAGTTAATTAGTCGTGAAACCGGTTCGGAAATGTAATAAAGGAATGAAAACTGTTTGACGGTGGCAGAAAATTGAGCGTTTGTGGTCTTCTTGTAATTCAGTGACAATAAAAGACAAGTGTGTAAAGTGACAGATCAAAGACACGTTGTGTTTAATTCCATGAAACACTGGGATTGGGCGGGTTTATGAGGATTCGTCTGAGCTTAAACGCAGTAAATATCCACTGCAAACTTATTAAAGCTTTCAGTCTTTAGTTTTTCCTGGAATGATTTAACCAAACTCCTATTGTTCCTATGTTGTTCCTATTGTTCCTATGCTCCTATTGTTCACAATGGCATCATCATCATCATCATCATCAGGAGTTCAGGTAGAAACTGGAGCATCTAGGACTCACTCACAGCACTCTTTTGTTTCTGTAACATATTTGTTTTAGGTCTTTAGCCAAAGAAGCACAGCTGTGTAGACTAAACACCCACGGCTGTACTGGAGAAACATTTCCTGCTGAGTGTACGTGTGTGTTTTGGTCCTTGCTCAGAACTGTATTTATCTGACGCGGTTATCTCTCAGATCACTGTTTTGACAGACTGGGATTGTTGCGATGATGAAATGTCTTGTGAAAGTCTGCTTTGTTATGCGTACAGCCGCACTGTTAAGGCTGTGATTCTCATTATTTGCTCACTTTTCCATGAGAAAGCTTTGCAAAGCACGGAAAAATGCCGGAAAGTCAGCCTGGACGTGCCAGCGTTCCGAGCACTGGAATGCGTCTAAGAGATTTAAGGGGCCAAAAGTCAGGGGTTTGGCATGTTAATGATCAGCCTCTCAGCTCAAGGCATCGAACGCTGAACCGGGATTCAACCTTTGACTTTAAAAACGCTAAAGTCCGACTCATCAAAGCATCGGGTTTAGCGTTTCAGACATGAGATGGACAGGAACGGCTCTAAGTAGCGCATCTCGCACCTGTGAAGCAATTTTTCCTGTGCGATCTGGTGCAGTAATCTTCTTTTCTGGAGACAAACATGTTCACCATGTGTCCATGACTTTGGATTTAGAGTTAGAGGAAAAGCAGACTTTATATTTCGAAGCCCTCCGAGTCGTCTTTACGCGGCCGGTCAGGAAGTACACCTATGACATAACAGCCATACGCTTCTCACACTATAGCGGGGATCACCCACGCACGTCCTGACTCGCCAAACTCCATTACACCTTCCGGAAATTCCTCTTGTCTTATTTTTCATTGCTGCAGCCCTTCCGTGAAACTTTTATGCACGAACTCCAGCTTTCTTTCTCCTCCCTTAGCAAGCAGAAAACCAGCTCCAAGTCCTCCAGCCAGAGCTGTGGGCTTTGGTGAAAAGCAGGAAATATTTTCCATGATTTTAAAGGCTGCTCTATGAGCTCCGGTTTCAAATCAGTGGAAAATGCAATTGTGGGTTGAAGAGGATATGATGGGAGTTTTTGGTAGTGAGCCAGTCGGAACACTGATGAAGAAAGATGGACGGCGCTGCGGTCACAGAGGGACAGCCAGGGAAGATGTTCCAGGCACGAGCCGAGTGGAGATCCGCAGGATGACTGAAGATTGGTGGTCAGGGCCGGTGCATGCCCTCTGGCCTGAAACCGAATTCTGCCAAATCCAACACATTTAACCAACACGCAACAAAACACAAACGCTAAGCCGCGCTTTTACACATCGTTTCATAAACACCGGTTAAATACTGTAGCTCTGGTGCACAAAAATTCAAAGAAGATCCAAGAAGAATTCACATATGCTTATCTCTTTTTAGACCATGCATGTCCTTACTCTTCCATCTCTTTCCATCTCTTCATCAACTTTTCTTTTCTTTTTTTTAACATATTTGCAGACACGCTACGTTACAGGTCTCATGTGAAGTCTAGATATTAATGGTCTAAAGTGAAGATGTCGATGCTGAGTAGTAGGGACTACGAGCTGTTTCGGTATTATGAAACGAGGAAGTGGGTCGTATCAGTCACGTCCAACTGAAATGTCAACAATTCATTCAAAAATGCTTCCAGATAAGCAGCTCATGTTAGATGGTTCAACTTTGTATCATATTCCTTATATCAGGAAAAGAAAAAAAAACACACTAATAAAGTATGCACTATTACCCCACTCCCTTGTTTGACCTTTTTAAAGCACCGTGGACGTTCCAGGCTTTTAGAAGAACTTCGGGTGAAGCACATTCCAGGACTGAGCTGATGCATTTCTCAGACATCTGGTCTGCTTAGAGAGCTCAGGAAAATGGCGTACCTCAGATAGGTGATGGAATAGTGATTGATGGAGATGTTCCTTCAAGCATTTGCCCATATCTCTGTCTAGCTTTAGGACTGATGGTGTCATGGTGTAGCGAGACTCTGTGAGTTGTGAGGTGTTTGGACTCTGTGAGAAGTTGTGAGGTGTTTGGACAGCTGTGGCTCTTGTAATGCCGAGGTCGTGACCCTGATGTCTTGTTTAATGCTGTGGAGTTCGATCAGGATTGATGGCTACAGAGTTTTCTTTTGCGGTTCTGCTTACACACCCAGACCAAACAGAAGTGCTCTCAGAGGTTTCCTTTCAGGTTTATTTGACTGAATTCTCTCCTCTCGTGTCTTTGTTTCTCCAGGTTATTCTTTGTGTTTGGGTAAATCCTACTTCTTTCGTTTTAACCACCCAGAAGAGGCCAGTCGGATGAGGAGCATGCTTCCTCAGAAGAGTCCCGTGTCCCCGCTGGTCTACAGCACAGGTAATGGATCTCACATCTCACCTAACACTACATCCCCCCAAACACACCCCCACCCCCAATTACCCCCAACCACTAACACCCCCACCACCCTCACCCCACCCCCATTTACCCCAACAATCACCTATGGACTTGTATAGAACTTGTATCCTGTATTTCAAACAGCCCTCATGGGGGAACCGTCGTTGTTGGGGAGGGGGTTGTAAATCAGGTTCAGTTACAGGTAACCAGGCCTTCTCTCTTCATCCTGGACAGGTGTGTGTGTGTGTGTGTGTGTGTGTGTGTGTGTGTGTGTGTGTTATCATCCACAATAGAATCCTTTGAAGTGCAAGAACCCTTTCAAGAGTCTTAAAGGTTCAGCTGTCTGTTTTTTTTTAGGAGATATCTTCTCGAAAGTGACACGTTTGCAGGCAGCGTCTTGTGGAATGTCTCCGTCGTCTGTTTACTGATTTGGTTTGTTGTCGCTGTGGAGATTGATAATCAGAGCCTTTTTGTCTGTCTCAGTAAACAGTAACCAACAGGAACCTTTTCAGAAATTCGGGAACATTTCTTAGGAATTCAGGAACATTTCGTGTCACCTGACAAAACCAGAGTCTGTAACATCTCTCAGATTACATCTCTTAGTTTGTTTACTTGATTGACCAATCAGGATCATGCGTTTTTCCTATTTCTTTCTGAAAGCTACCAGACAGCTAGTTACACTCAGAGTGTGGAGATACAGAGGTGACTGCGGATGAAGTACTGGAAGTTTAGGGCATGAAGATAAAAGGAAGAATACATAAGATAAAATGTTATTTTCTTAATCTTCTTTAAGAATCTTTTTCATTTTATTTTATGCAAATTAGTGCCATCATTACTCCTACTTCTGTCTGACATCCACCCAAAATGCATGAGCGCATCAAACTTATCAATTTTAATAGTGAAGATTCTTCCACAAAATGGCTACACCACAGCTTCAGTCTCAAACCTCTGGATCTTTGCAGTGTTCCTTACTTCTGTCATATGTCAAACTGACAGATCCATCGCTCCGTTTGTTCAGGAACTCCATATGTCTTATTCAGAACTCTTTAGATCCTCAAAGGAGCTCCATCAGAGTAACAGTGAAGCTCTTCTTTGAAACATGTATTTCAAATCTTCCCATCTATGGCACTATCTATGGGACTGGAATACTCAAACACTTTTAAGATGTTTCTTAACACCCTGAACAACTCTACCAACATGTGCAACATCTTCCAGTCTCTGCTATCTCTGCTTGTACAAGGCTGGTGTAAGGTTCTGCTTAGCTCTGGTATGTGTGTTATGAGTGTGCATATGTCCCGCGTCTGGGATTTCCTTTGATCAGTCTGCACTGTCTTGGCACAAAGAATGGAGAAGCTGGTCTGAACACACTATGAAGATGATGAGTGTGTGCGTGTGTGTGTGTGTGTGCGTGTGTGTGTGTGTGTGTGTGTGTGTGTGTGTGCATGCAAGAGCGGGAGAAACGGACTCCACGTGTTTAACTGTTCTGTTGTCCATCTTTGGCTCGGCTGCCTCTAGGTGGGCCGGACAGGAAAGCTTTATTTGAACAGGCTGATGGAAAAAAAAGAAGATACAGCAGGCTGCAGCATGTGTGTGGTTAACCAAAACCGAACAGAAATGTTTTGTTGTACATGGACCTTGAGTCTGTTTCTATTTTTAAAAGGTAAAACAGCTGAGATTAAGGTCTGGGTTTGCGGATCATTAAAAGGCAGGTTTCTGTTGTTTCTGCGGTGGAGAAATTTTACAGCAAGCTATTTTAGGAACAAGTCTCAGATGTGTTTCCTTAATCACGCCTCCCTTTCCTTTCTTTTCTTCAGGATTTTGATATTGGATCAACTGACAGTTTGGCGTTTATTAATGTTTATGTAAAACGCTGCCATTGGGTAGACACTTCACACTTAGTTATTAGTCATCTGTCTTTTCTCTTTGTTTCTCTCAGATTATATGAAGTTCAGCAGCGATTTCAGTCCCAGCATAGGTGGACCAAGTTCAAGAGGAGTGCGGTCCGTCTCCGAGCTGCGGGAATTAATGGACACCTTACAGAGGAAAAAACAAGCGCTGGAGAACAGCCTGCGGACCAATGGGGACAGTAGCCCTTCCTACTTTAGCATGACCCAGTCCCCGCCCTCGACGCCCAACTCCTTGTCACCCATAACCTCATCAAGCCCGATATCACACTATCAGGAGCAAGCAAGACGACTTTACACGTCTGACCGCCCGCCTCTTTCGGGTAAAGTCCCTACGCAGTCGTCTAACAGTGTACCCCCCTCGCCACGACGCAGTGACCAACGAGAATACAACTCCTCACTTCCTCCTTTGCGACCAATGACCCGGAACCAGTCCCAGGATAGCCTCCTTGCTTCTTCAGATGGTCGACGTGGCCAAACGTCAAGTTCTTTACTGTCGATGTGGAATGGCTCCGTCTCTACAGCAAGCGATGCCCTTCCACCAACTCCAGGAAGTGGAAGTGGAGCAGCTAGCATGCCCTCCAGCCCACGATTAGCACGCAGGCTACAGCCTGAGGAAGCGGGACGCCCAATTCCAGCGCCACGCCAAAGGAAGTACTCAGCTGGTTCTCTGACAGGAATGGGCATCGCCGCTCACAGCCGCTCCCTACCCCGCCTCTACCGCGCTGGAGAGTCCCAGCTCACCCCTCTCACCCTACCATGGCCCCGCTCCTCACCCACCCCTGAGTCCGGTCACCATAACGGGAACTCCGAGGTGGTCTCTATCTCCTTGTCCAACAGGTCCATTTCCAAACAATTACCCACACGTCCAGATGTGATCGTGCCCTCAGGTACTTCAACCAGCCCACGTCAGGCCAAGAAGGTGAGCCTGACCTCCAGCAGCTCCTACTCGGATTTGGAGAAGCAGGCAGCATGCATGTCCTCGCCAGCCTTGGAGCTGGGTCTGGGTGAGAGGAGGGCGTCGTTTGGGAAGGCCGGGATTGGTCCACAGGGTGGATTCCGCGAGAGGAAGGGCAGCATCAGCTCTCTCAGTGGGAAAGAAGAGCTTCAGGATTATCACCAGAGACAGAGAGACGAGAGACTTCGAGAGCAGGAGGTGGAGAGACTGGTGAGGAACTCTTCTTAAAGTGAACAAAAATATTTTTGGTGTCGAGTTAAATAATTGTATCACATTAGTAAATTGTTTGCTATCCTACTTTAAGAGAGTTCTTAATTTTGACAATGGAAAACCAACCTACTAGGCAATGAGAAATATAGCTGCCAAGCATGGAAGCTAGCTGACAATTTAACTAGCTGACATGTAAGCTTAGCGTCTTCAGTACAGACATTGAGAAGGCAGAGTAATCATGACAGTGAGGCAAATCCATTAGGAAGATCAATATTTCTCTCAAATCTGTTGGTAAATTACTAAGAGAA
>JAKKZN010000022.1:16965311-16970886 GCA_033441825.1 Pangasius elongatus | reverse complement strand
AAAGCTGAGGTTTGGACTCAGAGGGATGGTGGAGGCTTGGAGGATACTGTAAGAGTTTTGTAGGACAAGTTTTTGAAGGGAGGAATTTCGAGAGAGACGGAGCCGCTTTGATGGGTTCCACGTGTTATATTTGAAGTTTTAAAGTGGAAAACATCGGAATCTGGGTCTGGACTCCTAATGCGTTCCAGCACTGACCGGCTTTATTGATTCCTCCTGCGCTCTTCAAAACAATGGGTTTATTTTGGGGAGTTTTTTGGGACTTGTTGCCCTGCGTCTTCCGTGTAGCGTGTCATGTAGGGATGTAGGCTGGGAGGTTTGCAGGAACCGTGCAGAAACTCACGGATGTTTTTTGTTTGTTTTCTGCAGCGCCAGCACCACCAACGTGGCCAAGATCGAGGAGATGGAGCGGCTGCTGAGGGAGGCTCAGGCCGAGAAACACCGACTCCTGGAGCACAGGGTACGTACCGTTCTCTGAATCGCTGTTCTCCGAATCCATCAGCACCAGCCACAGACTCCACTCCGTCTGAGAGCCGCAAACCTGTCTGTAAAACGAGTTCCTCTTTAACTGTGAGCTTGTTGACGGTTAAAAGTCCACACCTCGAACATAAAGAGAAACAAACCAGGAAACCAGACGTTCTCCCTGTAGCACGTCATGAGAGGTTGCTGATGAAGCTAAATCTGGGGCTTCAGAATAAAAGCCGTCAGCTGTGTGCGTGCAAAGCTCCGACAATAACGTGTGTGTTTAAATAGCTTTGTTTTATACGACCGATTTATATGAACACGTAAAAATGTTACAACCGGCAGTGAAAACATACACACCAGATTAGAGCTGTCGGGTTTGTTTAAAAAAAATGCATCTGAATTTGTTGTTACTTGCAGGGTTTAGTATTTGAATACATTTGAATATTAATGAGGGTATAATGTTAGTTTGTGTCACGTAAAGCATCCTGAAAATGTCTTTCTTTTTAGTCATAAATGTTCAGATTTTTTTATCAAACAAACGCACTCAAGCATGAAGAAAATCAGGGAAACGTTTGTAAACCTAATTGGAGTTTTTTTGTTCAGTTTGGCAAGAAAATGTACACACAACTAAATTTTTTTGTGTGTTCAGGAGCGAGAGATGGAGGTACGGCGTCAGGCTCTGGAGGAGGAGCGCAGGAGGAGAGAAGAGCTGGAGAAACGACTGCAGGAGGAAACGAGTCGGCGACAGAAGCTCATCGAGAGGGAGGTGAAGCTACGAGAGAAACAGAGAGCTCAGGTGAGAAAGAGACAGACACATTTACACAAGTACAAAGAGGGGCGGGGCTACATATAAGCTCAAGTTGTGATGTCACAAAAACAAGCTTCATTGCTTTGGACCAATCACAGCCAGAATGTGATCTGCATTTTAGCCTAACTAGCTAACATAATTATTGTTAGGGAAAGATGAACAGAACTGAGGTTGTCATGGTAACATACTATTTTTCTGACAGGATTGGCTGAAGTTAACTGAGAATGTAAATCGAATCTCTAATTTGCATATTCATGCATATTCATAGCTCCTGATGTAGAGATGTTTTCAGTCATTGCTCGAGCGATGATCACACACTACATACCTTCTCCACTCTTGACCTTTGACCTTTGACTCCTGTTCACAGTCTCGTCCGCTGACCCGCTACCTGCCTGTGAGGAAGGACGACTTCGACCTGCGTGGCCACATCGAGTCGGCGGGACACAACATCGAGACTTGCTACCACATCTCCATCACGGAGAAGACGTGCCGCGGCTTCCTCATCAAGATGGGAGGAAAGATCAAGACGTGGAAGAAGCGCTGGTTCGTCTTCGACCGTAACCGCAGGACGCTGTCTTACTACGCAGGTCAGAATAACACACGCTACGGTTAGACGTATACCCGCTTGTGACGAGTCTTATCAAACCTGATGTCGTGTTGTTGCCGTGGTAACAGATAAACACGAGGCGAAGCTGAAAGGAGTGATCTACTTCCAGGCCATAGAGGAGGTCTACTACGATCATTTAAAGAATGCACACAAGGTAGGAAATGAGATGATACCATGTTTATAATTTTTCAATTAATTTTCAATACCTAAAATGTAATTTTTCCCATTTTAAGATTTAAAAATATTGTTTTTTGGAAGCGGTTGATGAAATTGCTAATACAACTCATATATCAGGTTATATATGAAACTGTGTAATGCACAGTGCTAGGAGGAGACTTGGCGGCCATATTGGAAGGCTGTATATGAAGGTTATTTTTAGTTTTTTTTTACCAAATATAAGTGTTACGAGTCACTGATGTTAGCTTGTGGTTGGATTGTTTTGCATTATGGAAATGATTATTAGCTTTAGGTTAGTATGATTGGTGGATTAGCGTATTTCATATGAGTAGATGAAGCGACTCAAACTTAACCAAACTCTTTGTTTAACAGAATAATTTTTAAAATGAGCAGGAATGCTATGAATCCTCTGATGTGACATGGTGGGTTGAAGTCAGAAGTTTACACACACATAGGTTGAAAACTCCACTCCACAGATTTCATATTAGCAAACTATAGTTTTGTCAAGTCATTTAGGATGTGCAAGACACGAGTAATTTGTCCAACAATTGTTTACAGACAGACTTTTACTTGATTATATCACATACGATAATTTACAGTTGCCTTATATGTGCAACTATGCAGCTGTGCCTCATATGGCTTGGAAAGTTCTAGAAAATAATGTCAAGCCTTTAGGCAATGAGCTAATTAAGTTCTGATAGGCTAATTGGTTAATTGGAGTCAATTGGAGGTTTACCTATGGATGTGTTTTAAGGCCTACCTTCAAACTCAGTGCCTCTTTGCTTGACATCATGGGAAAATCAAAAGAAATCAGCCAAGAACTCAGAAAAACATTGTGGACCTCCACAGTATGCAAGTATAAATGCCATAGAACCACGGAGCCATCATACCGCTCAGGAAGGAGATGCATTCTATCTCCTAGAGATGAACGTAGTTGAACGTAACCTGAAAGACTGTTCAGCAAGGAAGAAGAAGCCACTGCTCCAAAACTGCCATAAAAAAAGCTTCGCACATGCACATGAGGACAAAGATCTTACTGTTTGGAGAAATGTCCTCTGGTCTGATGAAACAAATATTTAACTGTTATAATAATAATAATGGCCATTGTTGTGTTTGGAAGAAAAAGGGTGAGGCTTGCAAGCCAGAGAACACCATCCCAGCCATCTGATGAAGCATGGGGGTGGCAGCATCATGTGGTGGGGGTGATTTGAACAGATATGTGAGATCATGAGGAAGGAAAATTGTGTGGATATATTGAAGGAACATCTCAAGACATCAGGCAGGACGTTAAAGCTCAGTCACAAATAGATCTTCCAAATGGACAAAGACCCCAAGCATACCTCCAAAGTTGACAACAAAGTCAAGGTATTGGAGTCGCCATAACAAAGCCCTGACCTCCATCTGACAGAAAATTTGTGGGCAGAAGTGAAAAAGCGTTTGTGAGCAAGTAGGCCTGCTAACCTGACCCAGTGACACCAGATCTGTCTGGAGGAAAGGGCCAAAATTCCAGCAAAAGCTTGTGGAAGGCTGCCCGAGACATCAGCTACCAAATACTACCCAAGTGTCTGTGAACTTCTGATCCACTGGGAGGAAAGAAATAAAAGCTGAAATATATCATTCTCTCTACTCTGACATTTCACATTCTTAAAATAAGACAGGGAATGTTTTCTACCATTAAATGTCAGGAAATGTATTTGGCTAAGGTGTATGTAAACATCTGACTTCAACTGTATTACTCTTGATTTTTTTCTTTGTTCATTTTAAATTTTAAAAATTACATGTAAACGTAATGATACTCAACAGCGCCACTCATAACATAACACACAACACTATATTCTCTTTGTGTCTGTTTTTTTATCTGTCCTTCAAGATTAACTCATTAAATGAGATTTTTATTTATTAGATATTTAGTTATTTAATGGGAGTAATCAATATCGTGACAAGTCTAGTCTTCAGTTATTTGTTTTCTGCACTACACTTTGACACCACATGGTGGCAGTACTGTGCTATTTCTCCATTTCTTCTCCTCAGAGCCCGAATCCGTCATTAACGTTCAGCGTAAAGACTCACGATCGTGTGTACTACATGGTGGCTCCGTCTCCCGAGGCCATGCGGATCTGGATGGACGTCATCGTCACAGGAGCCGAGGGATACACGCAGTTCATGATTTAGATGTGCGTCGTGATTTCGGCCTGAGTGTGTGTGTGTGTGTGTGTGTGTGTGTGTGTGTGTGTGTGTCTGCCTTTAAAGACTCTATCAACGATCCTGTCGTTTTCGCGTGGACGGATCATGTGACCGGCTTCGTCATCGCATTACATCCTAGTGCGAACCGTGTGCAGCGTAAAGGTTTCGTACAGCTGTTTTGTTTTTGTTTTTGTTTTTGTTTATTTTTTTGGTTACCTAAAGTGCCTTCAGATTTCAGCTGCTGGAGAAACTGATCTTCCTGTGCCTTGGTCACATGTAACCCACAATGAAGGACTCTGAATGGTTGTGACATCACATGCACGTGACCGAACGTTTAAACACAGCGTCATCTTTCACTTTGTGTTTCATGAGGAACTGAGTACATTTTAACGTGTGTGTGTGTGTGTGTGTGTGTGTGTGTGTGTGTGTGTGTGTGTGTGTGTGTTGATCCTCAGGGATGCAAAGGTCAACAGCAACATTAAAGTTGTAGTCTGTAATTTTCAAAAGTGTCTGAAACCCTGTGATAAGTTTGAAGATACGTTAGAAAAATCGTTTGTGATATTTCCATGGCAAGTTTCTTGATTTCAGCCTTGGACATTAGCTCCGCCTACAAGTCAGAAGAGACGCGCTTAGCCCCACCCCTTTACCCTAAAAAAGCAACAAACAAGGTGTACATATTTAAAGGAATTATTGTCGGTTTTAGGGAATAACGTTTTCGCTGCGATTGCAGATCACCTTTCAGACAGCAGGGGGCGATAGAGAAATTGCAGACTGCACCTTTAACTCTGTTCTTTCTAAATACCAAAGAATTCACATAGAATTACACACTGTATAGTGTGTGTACAGATATATGACCGGAGTGTGTGTCAGGACTGAGACTCTAGTTTTAGTTTTGTGATCTTCACATTAATGAAAGGTGCTAAAAGATGTATGCTTTCATTTTTTGGTGGGTTTTTTTTGGCTCATGTTGCCAGATGCTCTGGAAATCCAGCGGTATTTTCATATTTTAGAAAACGAGCACCATTTTATCGTGTCAGTATTGGAGTTACTGAGTATGCAGGATCTGTCATTTTGGTTAAAAAACCACCTTTTAACACTTTATAAATATATATTTTTTAATAGTAAGGAGAAACAGTAGTAGTTCTGTATCCCAGTTTCTCTAGTAAAGTGTATATTACTTTCTCTGTGTATGTTTTATATATTTGAAAATGAAATATCATCTAAAATATTGTCCAAAGCTTTTAAGGCTCATTTTAAGGCTCACAGTTTTCACCTGAATCCCTGCTGAAAAAAAAATAAACACTTCCTAAAAAAAAAAAGAAAAACTGCGCTAATGG
>JAKKZN010000022.1:16950311-16960311 GCA_033441825.1 Pangasius elongatus | reverse complement strand
AAACACCATTAGAGTGTGGACTGTACCAAATCACCACACACACACACACACACACACACACACACACATGCAACAAGCACTGCCCTACATTTAAAACCCCTCCATCTCATCTACATTCAGCACACACACACACACACACACACACACACACACTCTTTGCTTTCTGATTCTGATCCTGGATTCAGTCAGAAGTACAAAAGCTGTAACTGTAAGTTTTCCGAAGTCTACAGCACAGAGAGGAGTTTACGCTTCTCTGCGGTTTCTCAGTAACGTGACAAGCTGCGTTTTTATCTTTAAGAGAGAAAAAAAAGAGAGGCTGATGAGTTTATAGCTGCTATAACGTAAGTGACAACAGGAACTCACTCGTTTCACGGATGTTCCTCAACATTACGCGTAACTACAAATGGAAAAAAAATACAATCCGTTATTCTAAAGAAAAAGTTGCAATCTTTGTCAAATTGCTGTGGTGTAAGAGGAATAAAACACAAATAATCAGCTTCAGGGTGATAACAGTAACTCCGCCCACATGGGTGTGTGTGGTGTGTGTGTGAAACGGACAGTCGCGCATTCACAAGTCTGGAGTCACCGCCTCATCGTACTCACAGCATGTTTTATTCATAAATTAGTGAAACAGAATAAGAAAATGAAGGAAAAAAAAACAATAACAGGAAAGTCGTTACAACTAAAACAAACGATCCTCAGTAGTGATTCTAAAAATAACAGTACAAAAACATTCAGTATTGACGGTGATGTTATTGTGCTAATGTTTGTTTGGACCGTAACGCTGCTTCGAAAAAAAAAAATCCAGAACGACGAGAGACTACAGTGTCCCTGAGGACGGCAAGACGGTTGACCTTTGACCCCCCAGACTTGTCTTCCTCTCTCTCTCTCTCTCCTTCATGAGCATGAAGAGCGTATGGATGTTGTTGTGATGGCGTGCTACATTCAGATCTCCAGTGTAGTAATCAAAATCAAAGTGATGTGGAAGCCAGGCGTCAGCATGGCAGCACTCGGGACCCTTCTTTCGCTTGTTTTTGTTTTAATCCCTCCTACATTTTTTTTTTTGCAAGTGTTTTAAAATCCCAGAATAATTAGCGTCCACAGTGAAGCTTTTCTTATAGAAAAAGAGTATGAAAGACGTCAGGAAGAACTCAATGTATAAAAAAGACGTTTTAGGAAGTTGTTTCAATTGGTAAAAAAAAGGAGCATCTCAAACGAAGATTGCGTTCCCTGATCCTGATTGAGGAGTTTGGTTTCCGGGTATTCGAAGTGGCTATTTTCATGTAATTCCCAGAGAGACGGTGTTTGCAGCTGTGTTTCCACGAGGGTTGTTTTGTTTTGTTTTGTTTTGTTTTGTTTTTCATGAAGTAGAGCCAAAGCTCTCATTTCTGCTGTTTCAGGAAGAAGAGTATCTGCAGTGGGACAGGTACAGATGAAAGATTTTTTTACAAAACATTCTTAAATTCATCGCTTTTTCTTTGCACAAGTTAGGTAGTGAAGTTGTGTAATCATTTTACATATCTTTTCTACATATGCACGAATTATGTTATGTGTAATATGTGGCATGTTACAATACATCAGGTACATCATCAATTCAAGGTGCAACGTCCTCGGTGGACTGTGGGAATTCTTAGTTGTATCAAAATACAGTCATTTTGGCTTGAAACTTAAATTTTGATCAGTTCTCCTTCCTGTTTTGTGCCACCTTTGTGTTTTTGTTGCCTGAGGAGCGGACTGGAACCTTGGAGACAGGAATACGAGTGCGAGGTGGCGTGTTAGTCTTTGACGAAGGGTCTGAAGGGTTGTTCGAGGTCGGGCTGACTGGAGAGGACAACGCCCCCTGGCTGGAAGAGTGAGAAGGCGGCTTTTGCCTCACGCTGATGGGAATCTTAGACTCTCGTGGAAGACTTGTGCTGCCCTTAATGGAACGGAAGGAAGAACAAGACGGTTTCTGAGAAGGCGGAGTCATATTCAGGTCACCCGTAGAAGGTGTAGGTGAAATCGTGTCATCGTCGTCTGAGCCGACAGTGCCAGGACTGTCGAGGTCATAGAGGTCGTAAAGCGCATCTCCTGAGCAGCTATCCCTCGGTAGGCCGTCGCGCTGCAGGAAGCCGCTGTCCTCGTCCTCTGGTCCGGGTGTCGGAGAGTCCCAGTAGCCCTCGTCACTGGGTGGGACGTCCTGGAGATCTTTATCAATGGGTGGAGGAGAAGGGCGAGTCAGCTGCTGCTGTTGTTGTTTGCCTCCTCTGCTGCTTCCACTCACAGGAATCTTACTAAGCCCCAGACTTTTTACCTGAGGAGGTCGTTTGTCCTGCCGTGTTGGCAGGTGAGGTAGAGCTGGGGAATCCTCCCCTTTCTGAGGGAGCATGTGCCAAAGTCCTTGCATATCCGCATCATCCACGCCTTCCGGACTGGCCATTTCCTCTCCGCCACCCATGTAGGCCACTATCCCGCTGCCTTGTGGAGTTTTAGTCGGTGGACAGACTCGATGACGGGACGGCGTGTATGCTGACATTGATATTAGACCAGTCACTTGTGGAGGAAGGGGAGGTTTAGCTGGGGAACATCTCTCAGCGCTTACTTGGAGCCCCCCATTGCTGCTTCCTGTTCCACTGCTGGTGACACTGCCTCCGTTCCCAGAGTCCTCTTCTGGATCAGCGATGATGTCCCCGCAACCGGTTAATGAATCGAAGCTTTTGAGCGAAGTGACGTCATTGAACATGGAGCACAGGCGATCCTCAGATGGTGGGTCGACCGAGCTGTGATCCTGCGGAGGTGTCATGGAAGCAAGATGGGCTGGACTGCCATGTTTGGCTCTGAGAGGTTCCGGCGTCTGAACAGTGAGCGGAGACGGAGCTGGAGACTCCTCAGCAACTGGTTGCACCAGAGCAGATGAACTCTTCGCACATTCCTCATTACTATCCTGCAAAGCGGGTTTCTTCCAGGTCTCAGCATTGTCTTGTAATATTTGTATCGGGGGCTCCCGCATTAGCATCACATTTTCTACGTCCACATCTTTGGAACTGCAAGACAAGATCAGATCAACTCCTTTCGTTTCTTTGACAATGTCCTGGATTTCGATTGAATTGTCACGCGATGGAGGTTTACGGCGCCAACGTATGCTGTTGAACAGCCCCTTCAGCCCACGTCCTCTTTGCCCCAGCGTAGCCGCCCTGTCACCAATGCGAGTGCTGTTGCGCCGCAGCAAGGAGAAGAAGCTGAAAGACTTGGTGATGGCATTACACACAGGAGCAGCAGCGGCACTGTTCAGATGGTCACTGCTGGCTGACTCTTCTTTCCCGTGGCCCTCCAACTCGGACAGCTCATCTGTTGTCGTTAAGCCATCGTGGGTTTTGCTCCTAACGAGCTCCTTGTCAGTTGCGTCCCCTTTGTTCCTGATGGAGAAGATGCTCGGCATACCGCTGCCGGACCTGCGCTTGCCGAACAGTTTGAAGGCAGCTTTGTTGATCTTTCCAGATGGCTGCGGGTCGCACGAAGGCGGTTCACTGCAAGTGATCTGTATTTCCATTATGGCTGCTTCACTATTCTTTCTAACTCCTTTTATTATCCTTTACTCCGTCACTCTGACTCTCTCTCTCTCTCTCCCTCTCTCTGTCTCTCTGTGGTTCTGCCTCCTGCTTTCGCCTGTTGGTGTTCTTTTCTCTCGCTCTCTTTCTCTGGCAGCTGCTCATGACGGTCTCTATGGTAACTGGGAGGGCTAAGCTGCTTTCGTCAGCGTTAGAGGCACCGCCTCCACCATTCCCACATCCCCCTTCTTCACCCTGTCGCAGATCCTTCTCCTCGTTATTCATTTCCCTGTCCAATGTGTGTATATATATCCGTACACAGTATATCTTCCGTCCCACAGTGAGGTGGATGTGTATCGTGTTTGTCACCAGATGTGGAGGAAACATGAGATGTGTTTCGTTGTGAACATGCAAAAAAGAGGAAACAAAGAGCTTTTCTTTCAGTCATTTTAATCCACATCTCTAGTGCAATCAGCACCAGAGAAAATCCCACCGAAACAAAAAGCTTCAGTGTAGAACAACACGGGGTCATGGGATTTGAATAAAACAAATAACTGGAGAATTTATAGGGATAAAGTAGCAAAGCTTATTTAGAAAAGTATTTTGCTGTTTCCCAGCACACACACACACACATGCACTCTAGAAATGGCTCTCAGTATTGCCTTATGAAATTTAAATGAGATTAAGATGCTGTTCTTGTCGACGATCCGGACCTCGCCTGGACTGCTTGATCGTCTTCCATGTGGTCATCTCATCGCTTAAAGCTCAGGCCATCTGCCTTCAGCATATGGGCACAGGGTGACTTCGGTTACACTCAACTCTGGTGCTGTAACAGCTTTGAGAGTTAAAATCAAGTTATAGATTAAAGGTTTTGGGGTTTTCTGTAACCGTTGCTTTCTGTAACCATTCATGATTCTTCATTACAGATTAAAAGAGTCACTGAAGCGCACATTCCAACTCCTGAGCGATTTAAATAATAAGTTACTTTCCGACTAGCAGTCTGCTAGCTTTATATCTTCTGTTTTGTGTGTGTTTTTGTTTTTCCTTGGTGTCCTACTGAGTACCTTGGCTGAACCCTTCAGCTCTTTAACCCCTTGTTGCCTTTTCACTCCCTCCTCCATCTCCAGGCTTTTAAAGACGGACCCCTTCTTTCACCTCCAGGCTGAAACAATGGCTGCAGTTAATACACCCTGAACAGAGAGGTTTCTCCTCCAGACCACCTCCTCTTTACTGTCCAAATCGTCCATACATTCATTCATTTGAAAGCATTTTGGTCTCCAGGTCAGTGGGTGGCCCTGTGCAAATGACAAATAACAAACGACGTTTCTGTCAGTGTTCTGTGAGGCATGCAGGCTGGAAGGAGTGTCCTGTGCCCTAATTAACAGGTTCTTCGCCCATTTCTAATAACTGCCACTGTGTGTAAGTCTGTACAATCTCTGTTTCGGGGTTCAGGAGCCAGAGGTAGTCAGAACCACTGGTTTGTGGCTTTTAATACCCACTCATTGATTCAAGAATCTATGAATTATGTATAAACATACAATTTGTAAAACTCCATATCCCTCCTGACATCTTGATGAGCGGGAATTCAGTCTCACAGTCATTTAGACAATCTTCTCAGAAATTTATTTACAGCAGGAAAACCTGTCCAACTATAACTTTACCACAACAACCACAATTTGTGTCTGTAACATTAGCTACAGGTTTCCAGCTCCCACAAAGCACCAAACCTTTAATAATTTCCACATCTGTCATGGTTACGCCCAAGTTGGTGCTTGACTACGTTTCCCATCAGCCACTGCACCTCACTGGATCACATCACATGACTGTTTGCACCTGTGTCACCTTTTGGTTAATGAGCATGAGTATTTAAGACACGTCCAGTCAACGTCTAGCTTTTGTCTTTCGTGGTCGTGTAGTAGTTGTGTGCTCTAGACCATTCCTGACTTTCTGCTTTGAAATCCTAGTTCCTGCTCTGCAAAATCTTAACAAGTGAAAATCTATTGAATATGTTCAAATTTATCTGGTATTTCCCTTTAGAAGATACCAACAAACCAAATATAAGATGATTAAAACCTATTTCTAGACATTTGTACTAATTCCAAGCTTGAAATAGTCTACTGGCAGATCATTTTTTGCTAATTTTAAGCATTTATTTCTAGAAAGAAGTGAGAAATGAGTGAAAATGTCTACAGATAGGTTTAATAATCTTACATTTGGTTAATTGTAATCTTATAATAAGAAATATTAGATGAATCTGACTATATTCAAAATATTTCCACTTGCTAAGATGTTATTTTTTTGCGTGTGTTTTTATGCCTAAGTCTACGCTTTCTGTGTTCGTTGTGTTTCATTCGAATTACAAATCTGCACTTTGCATCTGCCTCCTCTACAAATCCCTGACAGTATTACACCCGATTGGTCCAACGCACTGGACTTATGTCGTGACCTCACATTCCTCGAGCTAATATCTAGCCCCTCCTCTAAATCAGTGTAATACAGAATTACTGAGAAAGCCTGTGAAATTTCTGACTTTGGTTTGACCAAAACATCTGATATATAATCAGAATTAACAGTACAGGATGAAGCAACGATGTTTGTGAGGCCTGCTCCGTCCCGGCAGTAGAACATCTCTGTCTCTGTCAGTGCCGAGGGCAAAGAGCTCCATAAAGGCTGAATGGAAAAACAGAATAATAGAGCAGGAGGTACCATTTGTGTGTGAGTTAATAGCGCTGCTCTATTTGTACACTCGAAATTCTAAAGATTATTCAGTGACTCCTCCTGTTGTGCTCTCAGCTTTCAAACGGCATCAATGCTCAACATAAAGCCTGCTGATGAACAGACACAGATGTGTTTAGAAGGGAGAGAATAGACGAGTAATAGATGGTATGCATGCAGCAGTTATCCTCGGCTAGCCTCTTTCCTCTCACATCCACAATGCTTGTGTGTATGTGCTGAATTAAAGCTCCTACTCTCTTATTATTATTTTCTTTGAAATCATTTTGCAACCTGTTGCTGCTTTAAATCTGATTAGAAGTTTGCTGATTCATTAAATGAAACGGTGAGGTAAATCAGCCGTGTGCGGTAGTGATGAGTCACTCGATGGGTGAGTCGGCTGTTTGACTCGGCCCTGAACGTTTAGCTGAACGTCCAGAGCACACACGTGAGCCCTCTGTGTTCATAGATAGCTTGGAAACATGTGACATACGTCCCCTACGTCACTGTTTATTCGCAAGAACACTCTCAATGCAAACTTTGACAAAATGGCAGTGAGCTGTTTGGGAGCTGAAAGAGTCGACTCCTGTTGTTGAGCTGAATCAAATGATCTGACTCACTGCAAAGAATCAGAATTCCCTTCTTCACTACTGAGAGATGAGATGTTCGATGGATGTAAGGAATAAACACTGAAAACCACCAAAAACAAACGATAAAACCAAGAGGACGAGATGTCGTATGTTCAGAGTTCCTGCGTACGTGATTGAGACGAGGTTGAGCGTCAGCTGTAGATAAAATGACATCACTGACTCTTACTGAAGGAGACTGTGTATAAAGACAGAATCCTCCGTTAGTCTGATGTAGCGTCATTCCGGCACCAAGTTGCTCGCCAACTCACACAAACTCCGCCCTCTTTATTTCTGTAGGAAAAGAAAATAGTGTGCAGGATGACAAACATCCAAAAACACACCAAAGAACCACGTTTATCGCTCACAAGCTGCTTCTGTAGTGCGCTACATGTCCCGGGGGCGGGACTTATACACTCTAGAGAGCATTTAATTGGATGAAAGCAAGACGAATACAGGATGAGTCAGCAAAAAAATTTTAATCGGACTATAAACCTAAATTAAGAATATCTCCAAAACTATTTTTAGTTCCTAGATATTTTATCGTATTGGTGTCCAGGGACGCTGAGGGACGAGCACAAAAAGCTCTGAAACACCTAATTTGATTTGTAATTATAAAGCAGTGCATTGTGGGATTGTATGAGCGTCTTGTACATTTGAACACTGTCATCGCTGGGGGTGTGCGAGGGGGTGTGCTTGACTGTGCGAGGTCTGTATCCCTACATTCAGAAGATTTATGTCTTCTTAACAAGGTTACACACAGACACACAATTGTTCATTATGTTAATCAGGTCCTAATTCCCACATTAACATTCACGCGGTCACGTGCTGAAGCTGTATGGCGTAACACACGGCGTTTAGTTATAAGGATTCGAGCTTTGTCTTATTTATAGAATTCATCCTAAAATATGAGCTAAAATATAAAATATTGAATGTTGACGTGCTTAGCCAAACACTATCCAAGATGGTGGCTTTTGCATCAGATGGGTGTTTAAATAAGGAATAAACCTCTGTGTGTTGTACCGATAAAGGAAAATAATCATCATTTGCGTGGTGTGATGAAGTGGAGTTACTGCTACCACCCTCAAGCTGATTATTATCCTATAACATTTCATCACAGTGTTTTATTCCTCTTATACGACAGCAATTTGACAGCGATTACAGTTGTTATTTCTTAAAGAATGACATGTCGTGCTTTTATTTTGTTATCTGTTTAGTTACATTTAATGTGTAACATTTAAAGCGTAAACACGTCTGTCCTGAAGATGTCAGAAAACCTACAGCTTTACCTGTGACTGTTACAAAGCGCTGGTACTGGAGACTCCTTCCCTAAATGTTACAGAGAAACTGAAAACCTGGAGAAAAGTCCATGAGAATAGTGTGAAGTCTCTCTCTCACTGTGTTTCCTGGGAAACAGCTAGAGGGCTGAAGCATTTTAAGCATTTTCTTTATTGACAGAGCGTAACATCTGCCTTCCACTTTCACTGTAAGTGAGTTTAGAGTAGCAGAGTAGCAGGATAGCTGTTAATTTCTCAGCTTGGAAAAATGTTTGCACACACACACACACACACACACACACACACGCTACAGACTCGGTTTGTAGAGATTAGCTTGAAAAACACTGGAGCTGTGCTTTAAAATGTTGCACAATGACTTAATCTTCTCTATAATCCTATTACAGTCTGAGACAAAAGTCTCCATGGTTCAGGAATAATCACTCTGGGGATTTGAGAAGAAAATTCCCCGTCTGGGTTCGGAGTCCACGCTCTCCTCAGAGACCCTTAACCACGTTGGGGTTGATGGTGATGGATGTGACTCGTTTGTGGTCGATATCGACGGGTCTGTGATTTATTGCAAATGTAGATGATCACTGATAACTATGACCCTGAACGCTGACCTCTGAGAACTTCGCTAACGATGCGTGACTGTCGAGGCTCACGGTTCAGCAGGCAGCACAGGGCTGAAGGCATTCTGTGGGTTTATAGACATCAATCTTCAGTTTTTTATGCAGCATCACACAGACGGCAGTTTATTCCAGATATCTGGCCTGAAATTCACAAAGATACTGGATACACTACACGAAAGTACTATTGTTAACCATTAAATTGTTAACACCACAAAATAATTTATCATTTTTGTTTTTATTTATTACCAGCTCCACAATGATTTATGTGTTTTCTATGCTCTCCTTCTGGCTCCGCCCCCTCTGCTAAGATTTTTAGCTGAGCACATTTCCACGCTCGCGACTTTGCAGACTCTCCTCAGCTAAAGATTTTCTGCAAGCATGTTTCAAGCTCCGCCCCTTTGCACATGTACACACAGCCCCCTCCGAAAGTACTGGAACAGCAAGGCCAATTTATTTGTTTTTGTTACACACTGAAGACATTTGGGTTTGAGATCAAAAGATGAATATGAGACGATAGATCAGAACTTCAGCTTTCATTTCCTGATATTTACATCTAGATGTATTAAACAACTTAAAACATGACACCCTTTGTTTGAATTTTTCCAAGTGGTCAAAAATATTGGAATGTGACTGAGAGGTGTTTCTTGTTGCCCAGGTGTGCCAAAGTGTAACGAAGGAAAGGATCTGCTCATGATCCAGAACATACAAGCTCATTGGTCAAGCATGGTGGAGGTAGTGTCATGGCTTGGGCTTGCATGGCCGCTTCTGGAACAGGCTCACTGATCTTTACAGATGATGGAACTCGTGATGGTGGCAGCAGAATGAATTCAGAAGTCTACAGAAACATTCTGTCTGCCGATTTACAGAGAAATCAGGAGGAACTTCATCATGCAGCAAGACAACGACCCAAAACACACTGCAGCACAACAACGGACTTCATCAGCAGAAGGTTTTAGATTGGACAAGTCCATCACCAGACCGTAACCCACCTGAGCAGCATTTCACCTTTCAGACTCCCCAACCCACCCCTTTGAACATGTATGTATGTTTCCAGCCCCACCCCTTTGCACACTTTTCTATGAGTATGTTTACAGCCCCACCCCTTTGCACACAATCCCTAAAAGTGTCTTTATTTTTTTTAGAGTCCACTTTAAGTTGTGCGGTGTGATTTTCATTATGATTCAGACTTCAAACAGATTAATCCGTGAGAAAGCAAATAAAGACAGATT
>JAKKZN010000022.1:16879139-16895440 GCA_033441825.1 Pangasius elongatus | reverse complement strand
GTTTGATTTCCTGCTGACGTTCAGTTCTTTCAGCCGTTTTTTTATGAGAATGAAACGTTTCCAGGACGGGACAATGCGTGCGAGAAAACCTCGTACATGTTCCTGAGGAAGGAGCTGCCCGTGCGACTGGCCAACACCATGCGAGAGGTCAACCTGCTGCCCGACAAACTGCTGACTCAGCCCTCCGTCAGACTGGTGCAGAAATGGTGCGTGGACTTCAGACCAACACGCCTGTGTGTGTGTGTGTGTGTGTGTGTGTGTGTGTGTGTGTGTGTGTGTGTGTGTGTGTGTTTGAGTTGCTCCCTGACCTGAGACTGACTGGATGTTGTTATTTTTAACCCCTCAGGTACATGCAGAGCTTTCTGGAGCTGCTGGAGTATGAAAACAGGAGCCCAGACGACCCGCACGCCCTGAACGAGTGAGCATCATCCGCTTTTCCATTTTCAGCTCCTGGACACGTTTGTGCATCTATAAAATACACCTGAAGTCAGTGTTTATCATAATTTTTAATAATTTGTTGTCGAGTCCCTCTTTCTTCCCCTCCGACTCACTAACGTTTCGTGGCCCGTAGCGTTTTTAATTTTTGCTTAGTCGACTAACGTTGCTTTAAATTTTTGCTCTCGTACTTTTCTGCCCTGCAGCTTTCTGGAGATCCTTATCGAGATCAGGAACAGACACAATGACGTGGTTCCCACCATGGCCCAGGGCGTGATCGAGTACAAGGAGAAGTTCGGCTTCGACCCGTTTGCCAGCTCCAACATTCAGTATTTCCTGGACCGCTTCTACACCAACCGGATCTCTTTCCGCATGCTCATCAACCAGCACAGTACGTCGTTTTACACACTCACGGCTCCAGTGCTCTGATGTGCTCAGTCTGAAGTTTTCCCAAAAACCTCATCCAGCTCATAAAATGTGTCCGCAGTAGGAAAAACCTCACACTCCGCAGGTCAGGAGATTCCCAGGACGGGAATTCTTTGCAGCAGCTCAAAGGGCGTGACGTTGAAATGTTTAAACTCTTCTTGGAAGCTGATTCTGCTCCTGTAAATCTTACACATTTGGCTGAAATTAGTTGCAGTCACATTTTTCTGCTTTAAAACAGAGACTCTCTCAGGAATTCTGTATCGTTTATGAGCTGTAAGCCGTAATCATCTCAATTATGACAAATCACGGCTTGAACTATCTCGCTTTGCATGTGATGAGTCTCTCGTATATTAGTTTCACCTTTTAAGTCTCGTTACTGAAATAAATGAACTTTTGCACGATATTATAATTTTTCCAGTTTCACCCGTATATTCCGCCAGCTTTTTGACGGGATTTTAACAGCGTTCCGAAACGGATCTGGTTCGCACGTTCGGACGGATTCCCGGATCTGATCTCCGACATGACAGCGTTCTTATTTGCATATTTATTAATATTCATATGCCCTTGCTGTCTATATGAAGATAAAGGTGTAAAGATGTTCGTAGGTTATTTTTGTTGTTTTTGGATGTTAATAAATGTAAAAAATGTTTATGTAGTGTAGTTTATTTATTTATTTAATACCTCCCTGTTGGTTTCAGCACTCCTGTTCGGTAACGACACAAACCCGGCGCATCCCAAACACATCGGCAGCATCGATCCCGCCTGTAACGTAGCCGACGTGGTTAACGGTGAGCTGCCACTTTATCTTTTCTTCTCTGTTACGTGATTTAATCGATGTCTAGTCAATGCTTGTTTGGTTTCTGCGCGTTACTGCGTGTTACATGCTCTGCGTTCGGCTTTCAGATGCGTACGAGATGGCTAAGATGCTGTGCGAGCAGTACTACCCCACTGCCCCGGCGCTGAAGATTAAAGAGTTTAATGGTACGCGCTTCACTTCATAAATCAGATTGTTCTATGATTAATAAAGAATAACTGAGTGCAGAATAGGGTTCAGCAACGATACTGGGATGATTCCATGACTGTGGTACCATTTAGCCCTTATATCTCCCTTAATTTTTTAAAAAACTTTCAAGAAAACCTGAAATGAACCAAACAAGATTAATTACCTGTTTTCTTTCTTTGCTGCATTTCGCACTTAAATGAGTAATGCGGTTGATTTATTTTATTTTTTTACATTTTTTGTTTTGCATAAAGTGAGCAAAAACACAAACGCTTTCCATGCTAATGCTGTGATGACTTTAAGGACACAATAATGTTATAAAAATGTATATTTTTTTATTAATAATTTACTTTCAATCAGTATTTCGTGTAACAGGGTTCTGCTTTCAAAGTGACCTCGTCAGAGAACTTTTCTCCTTCTCCTGATCTTCAGGAAATGCGTATGACGCAACTTCCTGTTGACTTTGAAAGTTTTTAATGATTATTTTTCACGATGAAGTGTAGTTTACAGAGACGTTGAAAAACCGAGAAACGTACAGCGATCGTGTGAAAGAGAGGGGTGTAGATGTGAAGCTGTGCTCTGTTCATAACGTCAGTGTGAAGAAAACCTTTTTTCACAAGCCGATGAGCAGATACAGCTCCGAAAGAAAACCTTAATGAACATGTACTAAGGTTTAAAAAAAAAAAGCTTTTATTAAGTAATAGTTTAATTTTGTGTTCGTTTGCAGAATCAGGCTTACGCAAATTTATTACCTGCCCATCAGTCATTTCTCATTTCTAATTTGCACATTTAAATGACACTGAACACGAATCTGTTTGGCTCGACTTCGCCCCGCGTTTTGCATTTTCAAGTAGAAATTTTGTTTATTTATTTTAATTTTGAAGACACACGACTGAATGTGTGTGTGGTTTTTTTTTACATTTTAGCATTAATGTGCAATATAGAATAAACAAAATTGCGTTCATGTTTGTGTTCCAAGTCCAGACGTTGCCATGGCATTGGTCGTTGTCTGTAAAAATATGATCATAAAACATTTCTCCTTTTTTTTTTTTTTTTTTTTAAACAGCTAAAGCTCCCAACAAGCCCATCCAGACCGTCTATGTGCCGTCTCACCTGTTCCACATGCTGTTCGAACTCTTCAAGGTAAAATCCACAAACACGCTTTATGAGCCGGCTCAGAGGCAATAAACGTAATGAGCACGGTCTTTATCTCCGCCGTAATCGGCAGACGTGATCGCTCTTTAACCTTTGTACTAAAATTTCTATTTACCCGAGGATTGTTATAGTAGGTTACATGTCATCCAAATCAGAGCGGATGTGCAGAAGAGTTGTTTAATTAACGACAGAGGGCTATGAAAGGTTTCTTATGATACCTGGGGTTTCCAGACAGGTCTTAATTTGTATTTTTTCATATTTCTTTTTTGAATAAACCTTCAATTTTGCATGATTTAAACCTGAGGTACTGGATTCATTCTTTACATATCTGTCCTACTTTGCATGCACATTTGTAACTTTTAATATTGTGGCCAAGAGGAATTTCCAGAACTTTACCTCAAGCCCAATAATAAATTAACACATAATCAATACGGAATTACATTCATAAATTAATAGATTGTTCCATGATGTTTTCTCCCCCCCAGGATTTTCAGGATTATTAAATTATTAAATTATTAAAAAGAAATTAGAATTTTAAAAGTGTATTAAACCATGGCTCAAAACTCAGCTGATCTGAGTGGGTGTGGCTTAATATTGTAATGAGTACGCTTGATTGACAGCTCAATCCACAAAACCAGCAATAACTTAACAGCCTGGTAAACGTTTCTAGTGTGTGTGTGTGTGTGTGTGTAGAATGCAATGCGAGCCACAGTGGAACATAATGAAGAAAATAAAGATGATCTTCCACCTGTTAAGGCGAAAGTGACCTTGGGGAAGGAGGATCTCTCTGTAAAGGTCAGTCACACACTCCGCATGTCCCTCTGACATTAGCTTTAGATTAATCAGCATACAGATGTTCTCTCTTGTTGAATCTGTCACACTGACTCTACAGTTCGCTGTTCTGAGGAAAATACACATCGCTCTTCACAGTTAGGCTGCTAGCTCGTCACTGGCAAAAGACGAACGTGGAGGCGTCTGTGTTTTGTTTTGTTTTGTTTTTTTCCTCCCACTTTGTAGCTTATGGTCAGAAAATACCGTCATTCCGAGTTCCAGTACAGTAACGTGAAGTGTGTGTGTGTGTGTGTGTGTGGTTTCTGCAGATCAGCGACCGGGGTGGAGGCGTACCTCTGAGGAAGATCGACAGGCTCTTTAATTACACCTACTCCACCGCTCCAGCCCCCAGTTTAAACTCCAAACGAGTTCCCCTGGTAAGAACAGTGCAGCCACCACAACCTCCAGCACACTCCAGTAAACTCTCTAACACTGAGCAGAACACTTTCTCCTCTGGCTACATGCTAGACGTACCTAATAAAACGGCACTCGATCATATAGACATGTCTCATTGTTCACCGTGACTCCTCCCTCCGGTTGTGTCCAGGCCGGATTTGGTCACGGTCTGCCGATCTCCAGACTCTACGCTCGATACTTTCAGGGAGATTTGCAGCTCTACTCGATGGAAGGCGTCGGCACGGACGCAGTCATCTACCTGAAGGTCAGGGTCGCGCGCTAATCACCGGCATAATCATCGTCCTGATTCGGGGGAAAGTCCGCAAATCAGTTTACTATTCCCAATCCGAAGTCTTCCGAAGTCTCCTCATTGCAGAGGCGAATTAAATTCATTTCCTAGTTAAATATGAATGAAATCATTATTTAATTTATGACGTGTCACTCGTCTGGGACGATCGTTGTTTTGTCGTGTGTGTAATCAGCGGCACTTTAATTTATTTATTTATTTATTTATTTATCTATTTATTTATTTTTAAGTTTAGCAATCAGACCGCTATTGTATCAGCTAACTGCTGTCAATAATAATAATAATAAATAATAATAATAATAATAATAATAATAATAACAGAATTAGGAAACTTTTTATCTGATGTAGTATTTATTTATTTATTTATTTATTTATTTATTTATCAACTTATTTACAAGCTGGAAATCTATTCAAGAGATGTTTCATTAGTTCTAGCAACATTTTCTTCATTATTTTATTATATTATCGTTCTTGATATTATTATTATTATTTATTATTAACGTTTTTTTTTTAAGATTAATATGACTATATATATATATATTTTTTTTTATTTATTAGTTAATTTATTCATTAAGCTGGAAAAATGATTCATGTATTCGTAGCAACATCTTTCCTCTTTGCTTTGGGACTTTTTTTTCAGTTCATTAATAACAATTCTTCTCATGAATGAGGTCTTAAGAAGAAACTGCAAGCTGGGATTGTTTTTTTTTTTTTATTTATTTCCTTTTTTTTTTTTGTAAAACCGGCAACTTGGAGTTTCTTTTTCTTTTCCTTAACACTCACTCTCTGTGTTTTTCCTCACTCAGGCTCTCTCTCTCTCTCTCTCTCTCTCTCTCTCTCTCTCTCACTCTCTGTGTGTTTTTCCTCACTCAGGCTCTCTCTCTAACTCTCTCTCTCTCTCTCTCTCTCTCTCACACTCTCTCTCTCTCTCTCTCTCACTCTCTGTGTGTTTTTCCTCACTCAGGCTCTCTCCAGCGAGTCATTTGAGCGGCTGCCAGTTTTTAACAAGTCGGCCTGGCGGCACTATCAGGGAGGCCCCGGGGCGGACGACTGGAGCAACCCGAGCAAAGAGCCGCGGGACGCCTCCAAGTACAAAGCGAAGAGATAAATCCACCAGCACCACCAGTGCACTCCTCTCTCTGTCCTTCCCTCTCGACTCCGAGTGTTCTCTCTCTCTCTCTCTCTCTCTNTGTGTGTGTGTGTGTGTGTGTGTGTGTGTGTGTGTGTCAGCATCCCTCAGCACAGCCTCTGCACTTTTCCCTCTTCTGAAATATCAGTCACGGCGCCCCGCCCCACGCCGCCCCGCCCCGCCCCGCCCCGGCGGTGAGAGAGCACAGAGTTCCCCGTGCCTCGGACAGCAGAGGCCTTGACTTCCTGTCTGCGGTGCCACATGATAACATCACCTCTCTTCAGCTCACCTTAACAACAGAAAGGGAAAGTAGGGAAGAGTTTCATAACACAGTGCTGCGAGATTTACACGATAAAACGTTAGTCAGCTCTCGTAACCCTTCAGAGATGAGAGACGGGAGATATTTAAAGTCTGAGGTCCAGGAGAACATCCTTCAGACCGATTCAGCAAATAAGCAGCTCTAATGCGTTAATACGTTACAGAGCTACAGAACTCAGTATCGTGTTCTTAATTTAATAATTATTTATTAGGTTGCAATTTTAAGGGACGTGCAAATAGAGCTGTGACTGCCATTAAAAAAAGTTTCAGGGTATTAAAAATAAACAAATTGAGCTTCCTGTGAATAGTTACGTATAAAATTGTTTACACGTCTTTACGATTCCCTTTTTCTCCAAACCGACGCTGAAGTATAAGAAATTTAAATTATTCCAAAACCACTACCAACGTTCCAGTAAAGATCCAGACCTCTATAAATGAGAAATTATGTTTATGTAAATGTTTTTTCTTCGTTTTTTTTTTTTTTATCTTTTTTTTTAAGCCTCAGATTTCCAGCCTGAACCCTCCTTTATTTCTAAGCTCGATTTCTCCATCATCATTACAAATCAGCTGCTAGTTATCAGTATGCAAATATAATCAAGGTAGATTTTGTTTATTGGGAGCAACTGATTTTACTGCTTTTAAAACCCATTTCTTTTAAAAAAAAAACATTCCCATTTGTGACCTGATAAAGGTTTAATTAATTTATTTAACATTAATTCATTCAAATGTCCTGTCATTCCTCTGATCAGCGGAAGCCGGCATGTATGTAGCAAACCGTTGTTAATATTTGTGCATTTATACCACAGCGCTGTTATATTCTCGATTCTGATTGGTCCGAAGGTGTTGATTAACTTTGTAACCGCATGGCTCTGACGTAGTGCCTGCAAATCCCTGGTTTATACAAATAAATACTCGTCGTAGCACGTTATCATTCCTGTTGCTATAAAAACTCTATCATTTCTATATTAACCTCAACAGAAGGAGTCTCCAGTGTCAGAGGTAAAGCTGTAGCTGGACAGGAGTTTACGCCTTACGGTTTCTCGTTAATAGACAACAGGCTGTGTGTTTTTTTTTATTCTTTGTCGTTATTGTTTGTTTGTTTTGGTTTGTTTATAGCTGCTGTAACGTAAGTAGAGTACATGTAACTATAAACAGATAAAAAGTATAACATGCCGTTCTTTAACACGTCGTAACCGCTGGCAAACCGCTGTGGTATAAGAGGAATAAAACACTTCCAGGAATATAATCAGCTCCAGGGTGGTTACAGTACAATCCACTCCGTTGATTAGTTTCCTATAACGGCACAAAAGAATTCAGAAAACATCCGCACTGGTTTATCAGAGCGCTGGATTTCCCAGCATGCTTTCAGCCAGCGTCAGGCTTCACGTGTTTCTCGGATCGTCGCGGTTCCCGTGTTAATTGCGTAAAAGCAGATCTGAATAATTCACCTGGTATTATGCCTTTGTTGTGTTCTTGTGGTTTATCGTGGTTTATTGTTTATTCCATCATCCAGTGTGACCACTTCAGACCTTAATAAAACCGTCTCAACTGCCTCGTCTTGCTGCTTTTCTTCCGCCTTTTCCCACACGCATCATCCATCCAGACGTCTCCATTCTCCCACTCCTTTATTCTTTATTCACATTTTCAGTCATTTTCGAGATACAGGTATAAAATATCACGTGAACAAAACGACACGTCTGTACACGGGTTTGTACACAGTGCAAGTTTGCATCCAGTGCATTTAATGCGACATCTCGATCAAGCATTGCGTTTGCGTTAGCGTTAGCGTTTACAACACGGCGACGTCTGCGCTAGTGATTAGTTTTCACGTTTTAATGCGTGTACATTTTGGCATTTCATCAAGACACGTGAGCCTCCTGTCTGAACATTTCCACCCATAATCTCGTCTTTCTCCTGATTTTGGACATGAATTTGATCGCAGACAAAAGCAGGAGGAGGATGTGGAGGTAGCAGTAACATTAACAGGACAGATGTTGATGCAGATGTTGATGCAATAATTTAAAAAAATGGCTTTGCTAATTCCAAGACTTCAGCCCCTGAACATCACTGATACATTTTTTTAAGGAGCAGTTTGGACAAACGTAAAAATGCAGAGCTTTCGATCAGCTGGGACATGTTAAGCTAAGTGTCTGACCCATTTTATTTATTTTATTTATTTATTTATTTTTGATAGTATTGCTAACAAATAATGGAGCCTTATGGCTTCCAGTTTAGAACTGTGCACTAAATGTGCCTGCGAAAATCATCCTACAGTGGCATCTCCTCAACCGCAACGGATCATAAGATCTTGAACTCCCTCCGTATTAGGATCAGGCTCAGGTAAGGGGCGTGGCCTGAGGTCTGAAGGCGGAGTTTGTACATTTATAAGTGATTTAGCTTATTTAATTTAAGCTTCCTGAATTTATAATCGGACCAAAGTGTTGCGAGAGCTATTAATGTCGCTATTATTTGGGCGTGGCCTGGCCGTTGTTTTTTTTGTAGCAGCTATATTTCACTTCTAAAGGCAACTAGTAAAACAAATTAAATAACATTAATCAGTGTGAAAATCGGTTGTTTGACTTACGTTACGTTCTCAGATTAGATTAGCAAAGCAAGCTAACTCTCTAGCTACGTACACTCATCAAAAGCACCAAAGATCTCGCCTACATTTCCTACATAATTTTCTCTATACAGGTTTAACGTGAGGCCGCATATGACAGGATAAGATGAAACCACAGTCATAAGGTTTTCCTCCATTTTTTTTTTTAGTGGGAACTATTCGCAGGTAAGAACTAAAGTTGTGAGCGGGGAAGTGAAGAAACGTCGCACCGCACGAAGCGTAGGATTGGTCCAAGGAATCGATCGTTTGGATTTGTCTTACATTACCTTTAGAGCATCTTAGCTAATCTGCGTAGAATTGAGAAAATCTCGATTCAGGTGTCAGTCTTGGTGAAGTCGTGAATCGTGGACTTTGGAGCTTCAGCGTGAAACTAAAGCAGCAGACGTCAGACACTGAAGACGTCTCAGCTGATCCACTGCGCTGATAAGGCGTTAAGAGGGACGCTCTGGACGTTTCGGGGTGTTTTTTTTTTCTCCAAACTGTTCCTTTAATGATATGGAGGATAATAACAGACATCATCAAGTGTCTTAAGAAATGAACAGCTTAAAGCGTCTCTGTCTTGAAATATGCAAATAAAAACCTCAGACAGAGATGTACAGTACTTCACATGGACGGTCTTTACATTTCAGTCAAACCTGAGCAAGAAAAGGCAAATCACTCGCACACTCCTCGCCCTCACCTCCTCTCCGCTAAAGAGAATAAATCAATGGCTTTCATATGAACTCGTTAAAATCAGAAAAGCTCAAGAGGACGTGATTGATCTCGTATTGCATACAGAATATTTACACTTTTTTTTCCCTCTCATGAGGAGACTCGTGAAGCTCGTCACTGCTGGAGTGTACAGGTAAAGAAGAAAGGTGTGTGTGTGTATGTGTGTGTGTGTGTGAGGTGTTTTGGGTGAGTGAGTCCTCGCTCCTCGTCCTCGCTNTCCTCGTCTCCCTCGCTCATGCTGCTGATGGAGGCCGAGGCGCCTTTGGGAGAAGAGGGAGGCGAGGTTCTCGGCATGACCCAGCGGGACGGAGGAGAGGGAGAGCGGGATGGAGAGAAATCCCTGGGAGGACTGCTGCTGGGAGAACCGCGGGGAGAGAACGCCTGGATCATACGCCCACTGCGCTCCTGAAACATCTGCTTCTGAGAGAGAGAAAAAGAAGGCTGAATTAAGCTAACAGTTATGTAATTACATTTTATAAAACGATCCTTTGTAAAGATTTCATGAAACTATTTCGGCCACGGCTAGCTGAAATTAAACCAACACCAGACATAATATTTTAACAAACTTTGTCTGGTTTAAAAAAAAATAAAAACACCAATGATCCATTTGGGAGCCAAAAGAGTCGACTCATACGGGTGAGCTGAGTCAAATGGGTCTGACTCAGTGCCACGAGTCGCTAATATAATCCCGGTTTTAAAGAGGAGACGTGCTTACCCACGTGCCATCAGGACCGAAGAGTTCCAGGAAGTTCCCGATAAACTCGCGTGATTTCTCCTCCCATTTCTGTATAAGGTCGTGGCTCTTCTCCTCCACGCGGTACACAAAGTGTTTGGATTTTTCCTCCACCGTCCGCACCTTCTCCTTCATCCTGTCCACCTGGTTCTGCAGACGGTACTTCTTCTCCTGTCCGGATCGTTCGGTGTGAAAATTAGAACAGAGATGTGTATCATAGTCAGGTGGCGTTAATGAAACGTGTGTGAATGTGGCGTGTTTACGTTGATGTAGCTGACGTTCAGCTCCTTGGCCGTGTATCCGCGCTCCAGGTTGCGTCTGGCGTAAACGTCGTAATCTCTCACGATACGAGTGATCAGGTCAGACGTGGAAATCCCTTCTGTCCTTTGAGTGGGCACAAACATCCCTGAGACACTCACATGTGTTAGAACAGGCCTGAGGTTCACGTGTACACACACACACACACACACACATGCACGTTTAGAAGAAGACGAAGTTCTCCTCACCTGCTTCCTTTATATGTTTGTACACATCCTCAGATCCAGCCGAGGAGTATGGGATATCATCATGTGCCACAAAGTCAATCTGTGGGAGATTTTTTTTTTTCTCAATAATTTATTCCTTAAATATGTTAAAAATATGAAGCAGTTTGTAATGTTTAAAATTATTCCTAAACTTATAATAATCAGATAAAGTTTCAGTACTTAAGAAAAAACATGGGATTTGCAATACTGCCATGCAATGCATCTTGCTAGTTTCTATATTTCAGCTTCTATTTAGATTTTTCTGGCCCTGAAATTGGCCCCGCCCCCATTCAGAACAGGCTCCGCCCCATATCCTTAAAAGGTAAACTTGCGATTTTGTTGTTTTGTGCCATCCTCTTTCAGCTTAGCCGTCTTCTTGGTCTTTTATCACATCGCTAGATTTGTGAGGGATTCTCACGCTATTCTTAGACAAATTCCATTCCTACTCATTCTTTAATGTTTTATTTTGTAGACAAATTCTATTCTCATTTTATAATACTTTAATACTCTCATGAGTACTTTTGACTCTTTTTTTAAAAGTCGGTATTTAAAATTTTTTTCATCTTCCTTTTCTTCTTGCTTTTTTCTTCTTCTTACACAAGGGGTGAAGTGAACGCTTGTCAGTGTGTGAAATGCAGCTCACCTGACCTGCCACAGAGGGCGCTAAACATTACAAACCGCTCCTTTAACGCGTGGAGGTGAAGTGAAGAGCTTTAGCGCTGACCTTGTATTTCTCCAGGAACTCCTGCGTGAGGGTCCAGGGAGCGTCTCTCACCACCTCGTCCACGTAGCGACAGTGCCGTAACGCTTCGTAACGCTCGTCCTCCGTCATCACCGTGAAGCCCTTGTACTTGTGAGTGAGTTCATCACTGCAAACTGCACATGAAAAAAAAAAATACACACCCGTAACACAAGACACGAACACGCTGCAGCTGTTCAAAATATAACGCGCTGTTGCGCTGAAGTATTAACCTCCGACGATCAGGTACGTGTTGGGGAAGAGGTTCTTGGCCTGCATCAGCGCTCGGGCGTGGCCGGAGTGGAAAAGATCAAAAATCCCATCCGCATAGACGCGCACCGGCCTGTCCACTGCGGAAGAAAGAGGAGAACGTTAAGGATTGGTAGAAAAATAAATAAACGTAAAGTAGGAAAATACACGTTTCAGGATCTGCAGCGTGTGAACTTCATCATTTTATCCCTTTACAGTGAGCGATTTCAGAAAGAAATTAAAGAACATTATTATGTACGACGCTGTTTACGTCGTCATTCGGCGTGATCCGGGATTCAGGGAACACGTTCGCATTAAAACGAACGCTAACAAGTGAGACTGAGG
This sequence comes from Pangasius elongatus, assembly GCA_033441825.1. NCBI lineage: Eukaryota > Metazoa > Chordata > Actinopteri > Siluriformes > Pangasiidae > Pangasius > Pangasius elongatus. The sequence continues at coordinate 16,883,522 of JAKKZN010000022.1, read as the reverse complement.
TAACGAGGAGACTTGGTCTGTTTGTTAGCATCTTTCGTTTATCGTCATCGCCGCTACCGTATTCATAGCCGTCCCGTGAGTTTGTCGTCATCCCATTGGTGGAGTTCAGACGAGTGTCAAAGCAGCGCTCAGACTCTGAGAGTTTAATGACAGGTTTCTCACACTGACACACACACACACTTTGTCGTTGGCCGTCTTTGGTCGCAGTGGCACTAACATGAGCGTGACGCACTGTGTGTTCTTAAGAGCGCTTTCTGTCTGTGAGAAAAATCGGGTTGAAAATCGTACAGCGTAAAGCTGACTGTAAAGAAGCCGTGTGTGTGTGTGTGTGTGTGTGTGTGTGTGTGTGTGTGTGTGTGTGTGTGTGGGTGTTTAGCGCCCCCTGCTGCCTGCAAGGTGAACCGCAATTACAACAAAAAAAAAACCTTCCTACCACCAAACAACTAATGTGTCTTATGAAACTCCACTTTTACAGCCCTTAAGGGTTCTTCAGCTGGTCCTGAAGGGCTGATTAGGTTTGATTAGTCGACTAGAAAAAAGGTCTAAAACTAAATCTAAAACAGAATCCTACAACAGAAGGTTTCCCTTGAGAATGAGAGCTGGTTCCATGTAGAACCCTTTTAGCTATCTAAAGAACCTTTAAAGGAACCTTTTTCCTAATAGTGGAGCTTCCTCTGAAAGGGTTTAGAGAACCCCTGAGTGGAGAACTGAGTGGAAAGGTTTTCTTCTGTTTGTCCCTCTGGGGGAACCTTAGAGACCCTTAAAGGTTCTATGTAGAATTCAGACAAACTCAGTTTCATTTGCGTTTTAAGAGTAGACGTTTTCCCTACAACTGAATATTTCAAGTAAAACATCTTTAGGAATATAAAACATAAACTATTTTTTGGTTGTTTCCTCAAACTGAATAATTTTCTACCGCAAAAATCCGTCCACACGATGGAAGCTTTTTTGTTAAAGATCCACCATTTAAAGGTTCTTTTATGGCATCACTTCAAAGAACCTTTTCTAGGTTTTTGCAGATTTAATTGATTAACGGCTCTGAGGCTCGTCGCTGGTGTGTAAAAGGTTTGACGTGTGAATGGTAGAAATTCTGGGTCACGGTGTGAAAGAGACCCCGGTGCCAGCGTTCCTAACGGGGCCCCTGAGTGGGCAGAATCCATCTGAAAGCCCTCTGCTCCTGACCTGCAGTAACCTCAGGAGCTGAATCATCTCCCTGAATGGGAGGAGGAGAGGAAAGACAGATGAAAGATAAAGCAGACTTACCGGGAGTGCCGAGTCGAGCCTGTTCAACACTCAGCTTCTCATGGGGCGCTCGGCACTCGCAGCTCGTCTCCTGGGCAAATATGGCGGGTTCTGTGAGAGTCTGGAGAAGAAAAACAAGAACGAGTGAGACGAGTGTGGGGGAAAAAAACATTTCAGTACATTTTCTAAAGGAAATAGTGTGCTTGTAAGAAGAAAGAAAGAAAGAGAGAAAGAAGAGAAAAGGGGGAGGAATGTGAGATTGAAAGCAAGAATGGAAAAGTGAGAAAGCGTGTAAGTGAAAAATTTGTAAGAAAGAAAGAATGAAATGGTGAGAATGAAAGCAAGAGTGGAAAAATTGAGAGAAGAAGTAAGAGTAAAAATGTGAAAGAAAGAAAGAATAAAAGAAAAAAATGTATGTATGAAGGTATGAAACAGTATGAAGGAATAGGAATAAAGGACAGATTGAAAGAAATGAAAAAGGGGAAGAGAAATAAAAAGAGAAAGAAAGAAAAGCAATAGGATTATCGACAGAAAAAGACAAATCGAAAAAGAGAGTGGGAAAAATGTGAAAAATAAAGAAGTGAAAGAGGTGAAAGAGTGAGAATGAAAGAAAGAAAGAAAGAAAGAAAGGTCAACGTGAGAAAGTATAAGAGAAAAACAGAACGAGAAAAAAATAAGAATGAAAGGTTTTGAAAAATAAATGCCAAAGAAATAAAGAGATGTTCTTCTGTATCAGTCAGACACGGGCATGAAAAGATCCGGCTTTACCAATCCGAGACCGGACCGGGTTCTAACAACACACTAGAACTCGATCTATCACTTGAGGATTACTGGAATTACTCACACAACTGCACAGGAATCTTCTAAATTTAGCTTTTCCTGTGTTCCTGTACGCATGCAGCCATTTTTATTCTTATTCACACACTCCGCCTTTTCTGTTTGTCTGCTGTAACAAGACTCTTTACAGATCAATAACGTCCATCAAGCAACATCCAGAAAAATCACACACACACACACACACACACACCACTAAAGCACCAGGAAGTGCTGACAGATCAGTCTCAGCCTCATACTCCAGTAATGGGAATTCCGGTTCTTTTCTGTGAGTCAGAACACACGATTCGGCTCGTTAACGAGAGTCGGCTCCTTCTGTCTTTGCTTATCGGTTGTTTAAATTGCTCACTCTACCATTTGATTAAAACAATAACATTCCACTCTGCGTTGAGAGTTGAGTGAAGATTCTCACTACAGCTCACTCCGTTCCAAACGACTCAGGAGTTCATACGATTCACTGGATGCATTCCAGGCATGGCATTAACACTGAATTCAGGATACTGATGAATTTTCACCAACAATGTCACCAGACGACTCTTTAGGAATGCGAGAAAGAAGTCGGATCGAGGAGTCGACTCCTTTGCAAACGACACAGCACTGGTAGGCTAGCTTCAGAAGGAGGAATATGGAAGAGGAATAGAGAAGAAACGGAGATGTGACACAAAAGTGCAAGAGGAGACTGCAAACAATTAACACAAATGAAGAAGTGAAGTCAAATATCACTCTCAGTACAATTTCACTACAGCCAAGGGTCCTTTTATGGGCTAGTTAAAGGATTCAGTGCATGATTCAAGCTCCCTGTTTTATCTTTAATTCCCTACGCTGCATAATATCTGCATAACGTACCGTATTTTGCAGTATAACCTGACACTCAGGATACCACTGTGACCATCTGTTTACTCAGGAACCCTCTGAGGAGTGCTGTCTCCAGCACATCTCCTGTAAACACACGCCTTTCCACGCATGATGTAATGTAAAATAATGAGATATAGTTGAGATAAGACTCAGATCAGTCTCCATGTTTGCAAAAAGTAAGTTTTAAAAAAAAAATGCATCACTCATCATTTTGCACAAGGTGAGAAGGAGGAGCAACAACAGATTAGAGAAGGTCACACTGCAGTTTGCACTCATCACACACACACACACACACACACACACACAATGCATTTTTCAGCTGTTCAGCCCAACCCATGGCTATAAAATAGCAACATCCGGTTACATCAGACACACACACACACACACACANAGCTCCTGTCCCACCGTCCGAGGATGAGGGCAGGTGTGTTCCAGCTCCTCCATCTTCACCCAAGGCTCCAGAGACAAAGGCCCACGGATCCACCTGTCTCTGACTCAGCATCAGTATGGAGCTGCCTGAATCCACTCTCTCCACCGGTGAAGATGCTCTCCCAACCCCCTGAAACCTCGATCCCCTCTCCCTCACACACCCTCCTCCTGATCCTCCTCCACTCCTCCTCCAGCCAGAGCACAGAGATCCACAAAGCCACAGCTTTTCCCCTTCAAACAGCACACACAGTCTGTACACACACCACCAGGACAACAAGGAAACAGGCTGCTGGACTGGGACCAGAGGGAAGCACGGCAACAGCCAATCAGCGCGCGCTGATTTGCATACGAGAACGTGATTGGATGAGCCGGATGTAGCACCATCACTAACCAGTGGTGAGAATCTGCATCACTTGAGCTCGTCTTTAGATCAGAAATAGAAATAGGAATAAACTATAAACTGTTTGCAGAGCTTCAGAGAACGTTTTACAAAAAAAAAAAATAAATTAAACTTAAATAAGCAGTTTATTTTATTATTATTTTTAGTAGTAGTAATGGTTTTATTTTTGTTGCTTAAAATATGGAATTAAAAAGTCTTTAATTATTTTTATTGTTAATCATTTTTAAACTAGGAAAAAAGATAATAAAATTTATAAAATAATAAAACTGATATTATTATTATTATTATTATTATTATTATTATTATTAAATGTATTAGTAGCAGTAGTAATAGTTTTATTTTTATTATTTATTTATTATATATTATGAGATATAAAGTCAATAATTCCAAAATTGCAGAAGTGTTGTAATTCTGAATACACTGTGCAAATTATTATTATTATTATTATTATTATTATTATTATTATTATTATTATTATTATTATTTTGTAGTAGTAGTAGTAGCTGTATTGTTGCTGTTGTTTAAAAAAATAAGTCTATATTTGACGACGTAGATATTTTTTCCCCGTAAATAAAGGGCAATAACTCTAACTAACCTGTGTGTTTATTGTGCTTTATTCTAAT
>JAKKZN010000022.1:16859398-16871896 GCA_033441825.1 Pangasius elongatus | reverse complement strand
AGTGTGTATGAGTGTGTGTGAGTGTTTGAGAGTGTGTGTGTGTGAGAGTGTGTGTAAGTGTTTGAGAGTGTGTGTGTAAGAGTGTGTGTGAGTGTTTGAGAGTGTGTGTGAGTATGTGTGTGTGAGTGTGTGTTCTTGGCTGAAGCAGTAAACTGAATATTTCACACCACTAACTGTCAAGAAAGCACCATGGAAAGGGGGCGGAGCCAAACATATATTCCCCTCCTCTCTCTCTCTCTCTCTCTCTCTCTCTCTCTCTGTCTGTTTCTCTCTCTCTCTCTGTCTCTCTCATTTTCTCTCTGTCTGTCTGTCTCTCTCTCTCATTCTCTATTTTTTCTCTCTCCATCTATCTTTTTTTTTACCTTCTCACTCTCTCTATTTCTTTCCATTTTCTCTATTTCTCTTTCCATTTCTGTCTATCTACTATTATCTCTCTTTTAACCTTGTAAGCACTTTCACTTTTTATTGGACTCTCTCTCTTTCTCTCTCTCTCTCTCTCTCTCTTTCTCTGTCTGTCTCTCCACTTCTTTCTCTTTTTTCTCCTTCTTTATATGCACTTACGTACATTTCTCTCTTTCTCTCTCTGTTTATCTCCTTCAGTTTCCCTCCAGAATAACTGATATGCAAATGATCCCAGTCTCTCTCTCTCTCTCTCTCTCTCTCTCTCTCTCTCTCTTTTCCTCCTACCTCTCTGTGTTTCTCTCTTTCAATCTTGCATGCACTTTAATGCTTTCTCCTCTCTCCTTCTCTCTTTCTCTTTCTTTCTGTCTGTTCTGTTTGCTGTTTTCTTTCTCTTCTTCACCCTTTGAATGTTCTCTATCTCTCCATTTCTTCTTTTTCTCACTACTTGTATGATATATATATATCTTATTCTTTTCCTGAATTCTATACTTCTCTCTCTCTCTCTCTCTCTCTCTCTCTCTCTCTCTCTCTCTCTCCGTCTTTTTCTCACTCTTTTTTCATTCTCTCAACTTTTACGCACTGTTTTCTCTCTTTTCATTTTTTTTCCTCTGAAGCTCCAATTCCATCAGTTTTCTGCATTTTTCTTTTATATGCACTTGTGTTTCTCTCTTTTCTTTTTTCTCTTTCTGTTTATTTTTCTTCCTCTGTTTCCCTCCAGCCATCACCACCCGAATAACCGGTATGTAAATGATCCCAATCTCTCTCTCTCTCTCTCTCTCTCTCTCTCTCTGGGGAAAAGGGGGATGAGTGAACGTTACACCTCTTTACACAAGACGTGTGCCACTGAAGCGATTAACTCACTGCTCCTCACAAAGCACGACACACACACACACACACACACGCACACACACACGCACACACACACACACACACACACACACGCGCGCGCGCACACACACACACGCACACACGCGCACACACACACACGCACACACGCGCTCCTAGCTGCCCTGCACCCCGTGTCTGAATTTAATAAATACCCCCAACCTGTCATCCGCCTCTTTCTCTGTGGTGTGTGTGTGTGTGTGTGTGTGTGTGTGTGTGTGTGTCTGTGTGTGTGTGTGAGGGGGAGGAGTTGTGTTTACACAGTGGAGTGTGTGTGAAGTGTGTGTGAGAGTGCACTACACACTAATAAAACATTTTCCTCAAGAAAGCAGTGAATTAGAACCTCCTTCACGCTGAAAGGGGGCGGAGTCTAAATATGCAAATGATTATGTTAAATTATGTTAAATAGCATCAAATTATTCACAACATCAACAAGAAACACTCTCCATCACTTCATCTTACTGAGCGTCTCATCAACGCGTCACTCAGAGTGTTTTATTCCTCTTACACCACAGCAGTTTCCCAACGATTACAGTGTATTATTTATTAAAGGACGGCGTGTCATCATTTTTATCCATTTATATTTACATTTAAGTTAATTCCTGTTCTCATTTACGTTATAAACTGTCGTTCCTTCGGCTTGTAATGATCGAGTCTGGTAGGAAATAAAAAACGGGTCACGGTCGTGGATACAGGCGTCAGCACTCAGACTGTGTGTGTGTGTGTGTGTGTGTGTGTGTGTGTGTGTGTGAGACACTGCAGGAAGTCGGTGTGGTGTTTCAGATTGATTTTCGGGGACGGTGTCCTCTGTGTTCTCGTCCCTGTGGAGCTGAAATTGCTCTTTAGACGCTGCGAGTGCGAGACCTGAAACCTGGAGTTCAAAAGCAGAGCGTCACCGACAGATGCTGCTGAGACGCATTTATTTATTTATTTATTTATTTGTCTATTTATTTATTTATTTACTTTACTTTTATTTACTGCATTCGGCTCATGAATTATCGCTTCGCTCCACTTTATTATTTTCCCTCATCACATTTTATTTTTCTAGCAAGTTTTACTGAAAATTACTGAAACACAGATACCACACTGCTGAATCCTGCGCTCTGATTGGTCAGGAGGTGTTGATTAATTCTCTGTAACAGCAGCTCTGACAGTGGTGCAGGTTTATATTAATGCGTAGCTCTGATACGTTATGGTTTCCATAGTAACAGCTCATTCACAGGGACGTGTGCAGAGGACGCTCTGCTGATAATAAACGAGTTTAAAAATCGTTGATGTTTATTTTTGTAACATGTGTGGAAGGAGTCTCCAGTTTCAGCGCTTTGTAACAGTCAGAAGTAAAGCTGTAACTTTTGGTAAAAGTTTTCCGACGTCTTCAGGACAGAGGAGTTTAGGCTTCTTTGTGTGTTAAGCTTTTTCGAGAGGCTGGTGAGGGGACGACTGTTTACAGCTGCTGGGACGTAAATGCGAACTTTTTCACGATCGTTAAATGTAACAATAAACAGACAATAACGTTCTTTACAAAAGTGGCTTTAATACAGAGTTGTAACTGTTGGTACATTTCTGTGCTATAAAAGGAATAAAGCGCTAAGGGACGTGCTGTTCTAGGAAAATAATCAAAGCCAGGATGGTGACAGTAACTCCGCTTCATCACACCACCCTGTCGTTGATCATTTTACTAGAACAGCGTGACACACAGTGTTCATTACGTGTGTGTGTGTGTGTGTGTGTGTGTGTGTGTGTGTTATAATGTACGTGTAGATTTCAGGTTCATGGTAAATGAGATGCTGAGAAAATCTCTGAATTGATGCTGTGTGTTTGGTGTTTGAGGTGAATTTCGCTTCATTTCTAGTTTTAAAACCGGACAGGATGAGAGCAGGGTGTGTGTGTGTGTGTGTGTGTGTGTGTGTGTGTGTGTGTGAGTGTGTATTGATCTCTGAGCGGACGGGTCGATGCTCGGTGACTAAAAGCAGGCGCGTGCTGGACAATAGCACATTTGCATGAATGTGAGGCCTCGTCTCATTTCGTCTGGCCTCGGGACTCCCCTCGGGAAAACACACACACACACACACACACACACACACACACACACAAAGACGCGGCCTTCAATGATGAATGATAGTGACGAGTGTGTCTGTGAGCTGAGCTTCTGTTAAATAATCAGATCAGAATAAAACTCTGAACAGCAGGGACGCAGAGCGCGAGAGTTCAGACACACACACACACACACACACACACACACACACACACACACACACACACACACACACACAGAGGTTTGTACTGAACACTAATGTAAAAATAATGTTTTTCAAGTGTGATCATGTGGAAAAAATAATCACATATAACCGCATGACGTACAGACAAAAAAATTATAACGTAAAAAAAATTAATTTCCGAAAATATCCAAAAATATGGAAAAAATAATCATATATGGAAAAACATCATGGGGAAATAAATGAATAAATTAATTAATAAAAACTTTTTTTTTTCAGATATTTATTTAAAAATACTTGATTGCACAGCTCAACTCTTTTAGTCTTTTAGCAATGAATAAATAAATCACAGGCATTTTTCCATATTGGCATTTTGTCATCATATTGTCTGATGTTGTTTGTTTGTTTGTTTGTTTGTTTGTATTTTTCTGGATTATTCTCATGATAGGATGGAGTTATTTCTCTAACGGTCACTGAGGCGATGTTTTGCAGGTTTTCTGCTCTCAGCTTAAGTTAAATAAAAAGTGCAGATTGTGAAGGAATCATTAGCTGTGTGTGTGTGTGTGTGTGTGTGTGTGTGTGTGTGTGGAGGATTATTAAATCAGAAGGAGAGATTAAACACCTCAGCGTGATGGCGGTTAGAGGAGCGTAAACGACTGGATTTATACGTTGAGGTGATGAAATAAATCTCGCTCTGTTTAAACAGACGCTCTCTCCGTCACGTGCCGCTTCATTAATGTCGGATGAATGCGTTATGACGATTTATAAGCGAAGGACGTTATGATATCCGTCCTCTTGACCTCGCACCGAGTCGTCGGAGCGTCGTCTGGAAACGACTCCGGAGTTACAGCTGGACTGGGAGTTCGTGATGGAGCTTTACAGCCTCGGCTTCATTGTTTCCTCAGAATTTACGGCAGTTTGATGTGAATCGAACACAGCAGGGGTGTGACACGCTAATAGGGACCAAAAGGGGGGCGGGGCTTAAATTAGCCATTATAGGCTACATGTCATTCAAGCACGAAGCAAAGCTGCGTTCAGTCTCAGGAGAACGTTCAGACGTCAGGAACGAACCACCTCGCGGCGTGCTGCTACAGGAAAACAATCCACAGCGGTGTGCCGTGATGCTGCTACAAGCCTGGAGTTGATTATTTTCCTACAACACCACGCTCCTACGTGTTTTATTCCTCTTACACCACAGCAATTTACCAACAAATAGACTTCTTTTATTTATTAAAGAACAACGCATCCTACTTTTTATCCTTTTCATTAAAAAGGTTCTTGGTTACGTCACACCAGCTGTAAACACTCGTTCCTTCACCAGCCTCTCTCTTTCCTTTCGAAGAATCGCAGATCGCTACGTCATGTTCCCGAGAAACCGCAGAGCTGCTGTTATAGAGAACTAATCAACACCTTCTGATCTGAGAACTCAACAGCAGCACGGTGTAAATAAATATATTTCATACTCATCATTCTTCTTTAGTAAATAAATACTGATAGCTTCTTATTCTGGCTCTTATTCAGTGAATCAGATCATTTGACTCACCAAAAAGAGTCGACTCTTTCACATCCTAAATGATTCGTTGCCATTTTGTTCTAAATGTAAACCGAACAATTTTTGGGATATTTTGACCGAGAATTTTTTTTTTTAAATAAATGATGACATAAATCACACTTTTCATGACTTTATGTTTAGTTTATTACTTAAATACTTAATTATAGTTCAATTTTTACACAATATTTTATTATTTTTTACTGTTTCTTTCTTTACAGAATGTATTTACATGAACCTCATGCACAATACTGTACGTATACGAGTGTGTGTACCGCTGCCTGATCCATGGCTAATCCATTACAGCATGCACACACCCACACACACACACACACACACACGCACACACGCACACACGCACACACACATTTGATCTACAGTAGAGGATTTACCGCAACCACACAAAAAGCCCACAGCTGCACTTTTTTTCTCTGCACCTGCGATCAGCAGATGGTCTCCATACACACACACACACACACACACACACACACATACACACACACACCATTAGCATTAGCACACTCAATTTCTATGCTTTCACATCTGTTTGTGGTTTTATGAAGCTCCAGTTCACGCTGATTTGCATTAAAGCTGTATTAAACGTATAACGATGAGATTTCTTTAAGCCCCGCCCCTAGCCCCGCCCCATAAACACGCCCCCACCAACTCTAACCTAAATCTTTTGTTACACTATTTTATATATATGTATCAATAAGGTCTGTTAATTTATTTCAAACAGATGGGGTTTTTCCTCACCTGAGAATGTAAAAGTTTTGGCACCCCATATCGTGTGCATTAAGAGAATAAAATGCAGCCCAGTTTTCATCAAACAACACAAATTCAGACTAAAACAGACAGAAAATATCACTTTCATACAACTTCATATGAAATGGTTAGAAATTCACGAACGTGGGATTGTATCAGNCTTCCAGCTCATTTCCTTATAAACCTGCACACACTGCACCTGAGACACTGAGGATTTATTTAAAGCCAAGGATCGGCTCATTAAACACTCACTCTGGGTCATTTATTACTGTTTACTGCTCTTTATAGCGTTTATTAATGTAGAAACATTTAATTTCATTATTTTTAAAGGCGTCTTTACTCTACAGCGTTTCTTTACATGTGACTGAGACTTCTGCACCGTACTGTGTGTGGAGTAAAACACTTCGAGATATGCTGTTACAGGAAAATAATCAACGTTATAGTAGCAGCAGGAACTCCACTTCATCACTCGACCGCGTCGTGGATTATTTTCCCGTAACAGCCTGCGCCGTTGTGTGTGATTCCTTGTAATTCCGATTTCCGTGTTGACGGCGCAGGACGATGACGCGGATGAGATTCCGGAGCTTCCAGACCCGGATCTGGAGATGGGCGTTCTTCCGAAGGAGATCCGTAAGCTGGTGGAGCGCAGGAGGCAGGTCAAACAGCTGATGAAGCAGCCTGATCTGAACCCGGACCTTTACCTGCAGGTCAGCGCACGCGGCGTTACGCAGAGTCGAATGATGTTATTGTGTGTGGGTTTTAAAATTTTTATTTTAATGATTCTTATCTCTTCTTTTCTTGTGCAGTATGATATCAGACAGAAGGCTCTGAAACTAACCGCTAACAGCATGTACGGGTGTCTGGGCTTCTCCTACAGTCGCTTCTACGCCAAACCCCTGGCTGCTCTGGTCACACACAAAGGTAGAGAGGTGAGTAACGCTTCCTGATTCTCTCTCTCTCTCTCTCTCTCTCTCTCTCTCTCACACACACTCTCACACACACACACACACACACACACACACACACACACACACACACACACACACTTGTGACTCTTTATTTAAAACACACTTCGATGCTGACTTCAGTTTTTAATTTAATATTTTATAAAATATATTTTATTGATTGATGGCTGTAAAATATATAAATACTTTTGGGTCTGTCAATTATTGCAAATTAGGAGTTAAATTATATATGAAGTGTCTGTGACAAAATACTAAATATGCATGTAGATAACAGATTCGTGTGTGTGTGTGTGTGTGTGTGTGTGTGTGTGTGTGTGTGTGTGTGTGTGTGTCTAAGTGTAAGTAAATACACAAAATACAACCTGAAATGTGCTCTTAAAGGAACCGATTTGATTGAGATGAAAATGAATGGGTTTTCATCTCCGTTTCTCACACTGAGCCAGAAGGGGGCAGCACAAACCCAGATTTCCACCACGATGTTCACCTGTTTCACGCAGTACCAGCCCCTGCTCCACCTCCTCCTCCGTCTCCTGCCTCCTTTTCTGTATTAAGCGTTAACAAACCCTTTGACGCCCTCTTGTGCTTTTTATACCTTCAACCTTCCAACCTTTCGCGGGCCTGAGCGCCGAACGCTGCGCACGTGTTCATGTTCAGTAATGAGAGACGTATTATTTCTACAGCCATAAAAGTTCTGCGTCTGTGTTCCTGGTGTGTGCAGGCTCCTTAACACACNACACACACGCACACGCACGCACGCACACATTAGTCATTTTAAAGGCACTGTAGTAGTGAGTGTCAGGAATAGTGGACCTGCACGGCGTGAGAGGAAGTCGGCCGGTGTTGAGCCACTTTGTTCATGCTAATACACAGCTCTCAGTCTGGCTCCATGGCACAAATTACTCTAATTACTCCCATTATGATATTCGCTCACTGCTGTCAGCTGCTGTAGTGTGTGTTTTTTCTCTCTCTCTCTCTCTCTCTCTCTCTCTCTCTCTCTCTCTCTCTCTCTCTCTCTCTCTCTCGTTCGTTTTTGGACTGCCAACTAAACTATATTCATCTGAAATGAATGAGAATGATGGTGGTAAGAGATTTGGCATCTGGCATACCTCTGCGTTTACCCCATGACGTGACTCGAATCGCAACGTCTGCATTCGTGTGAAGATTTATTGAAGTGGAGTGAGATTTGGCCCTCGCACCCTCGTCAAGCGCCTGGATTTCCTGGGATCTCTAGCGATGCTTACACACACACACACACACCCCGAACCTGGGTGTGTTCTCCTCATCCTCGCTGTGGCTCTTTTATTAAAGATGAGAACACGCTCGGGTCCGACAGAGAGGTCGACCCGCTTCCAAATCGACTCCAGTGAGAAAGCGATTCGACTCTGAATCGACTCTGAATCGACTCATCTGCAGGAAGTGAATCATATATGCTGAGTGTTTTTGGGTTGCAGAATATTTGAGATAAAGGACAGAGCTGCAGAAATGTCTGACAAACAAACCAAAAAAACTCATAAAGCATTTTAAACTGCGTATTTCTATAATTATTGAACCATTTCTGTAGCATTTTTGCGAGATCATCTTCAACCTTAGATGTCTCTTTCTTTTCTTCCTGGGTTTTTTTTCTTTTTGGTTTGTGTAATTTAATTATGTGTAATGTAAAAGCCAAACCAAATTGCACAACAAACTGACTGATCAGTTCAGACTGGACAAGCAGACGAAGGTTGGAAGGTCTATAACTGTAAGAGCGACGGTTGCTAGTCATGTGCTTCGGTGTGTTTAGCGTCACCACTTCATCAGCCATCTATCAAGCTTTAAGGAGGCGGGGTTTAAATTAGTGTGTATGGGTGAGGATTATTATATGTGCATCAGATTATTATTGTTGTTGTTTTTTTTTTTGTAATGGGTGAGTGTGTAAAATTCCCCGATCAGTAAACGTGGCGCTAGACGACACCGTTACGTTCCGCGAGTGCCTCTGGGTTGGGAGTTGGAGTCATGTCACTGTTATAGCTACGGTTGTGTCAATATTCTGCGCTTTTTACAACCACAAACGAGCTCCACCGGGGCAGGAGGAAGGAAAAGCGACAGATATCGCCCCAGTTCCGTGGCGCAGACGGAGCAGAAGTACCCTCAAAGACAGAAAGAGAACAACGAAGGAATACGGTGTGTGAAACGCGGCCACTTCTTCCACAGTGGCGCACGTGGTAGTGTTGGTTCCTCACAGCTCTCGGGTTCATTTTAACATTTTGTTGTGTGGGGGTTTTCCAGTTTCCTCCCACTTCCCGAAAACATCCGTGTGTGTGTGTGTGTGTGTGTGTGTGTGTGTGTGTGTGTGTGTGTGTGTGTGTGTGTTTTGTCGGATGGCATCCATCCAGTGTTTCTGGGATAAGCTCCAGATCCGTCGCAGCCCTGATCAGGATAAAGTGCTTGCTAAAGATGAGTGGGATTTCGTACTGAACGCTTCTAGAGAGTCAGACTGCAATACGTAAGGAATAAAAATGCACCGTGTCGCGCTGCTACAGGAAAATAATCAACGACCGAGTGCTGATGAAGCGGAGTTACTGTTACCGCCTGGACGTTGATCATCTTCTCTGTAACAGCACGCCCTGAAGTGTTTTATTCCTCTTATACCACAGCCATTTCTTACGAGTATGTTTTGTTTATTTATTTATTTATTAAAACCCGACTCATTGTCCTCTCTTTCTGCTTTTAGTCGCATTTAACCTACGTTCCAGTTACATCTTGCGTCGTTCCCTCAACAGCCCCTCTCTCTCTCTCTCTCTCTCTCTCTCTCTCTCTCTCTCTCTGTCATGAAGTTAATAAGACAAGAGAAACTCCAAAATGTAAACTCTTCTCCTCTGAATATATCAAAAACCGTAAAGTCACAGCTTTCCCTCTTACGCTGGAGACTCCTTCCGTACGTGTTAAATAAACGTCTCCTTACAGAAAACGTCGGCGTATCTGTGATTTTCTAAAAATCGGTTTATGTGGAGTGTCAACTCCATTCCGAGTCCCTTCGAATGAGCTGTTACCATAGAAACTGTAACCTATACTGTCACAGCTGCTGTCATAGAAAATTAATCAGCACCATCTGACCAATCAGAATCCAGAATTCATCGCATACAGTAATGTTATCAGGCGCTTTAGGTCGTCACTTTGACGCTAAGGACAGCGATTCAGGAAAGTTGTCGAGTCTCACAGTAACATTGACGCCTCAGAATGCAATTGATGGTCTAGTTCTAGCACTTTATGCGTAAGTAATGGCACCCTCTGTTTTTATTGTTGCCATTTTAACTCGAATCGTCTTAACTCAACGTTCAATTTCTTAGGCAGTTTATCATTCTGATTCTCTTTGTCACTTGAGCAAGGCCGGTTTCTTCTTGAAGCACTACCGAAACATGTCACCAAGTGGAGACGGCGAGTAAAATGTACCTCTTGGATTAAGGAGGAGTTGGGAAGTCCCCCTTCTAGCTGCCCAGCCTGAGCTCCTCCGGGTTTAGGGTTTTAACTAACGGAAGCGAGGAGTGACTCTGAGCACTCTGACCTTTCTGGAGAAACATTTGTTCTGTGGTGAACCCTGTGCTGGCTTGGCATGCGGAGTATGGCGCAGAACACGGCTTAGTGTTACATGTGGAGGGCTCTGTTGTGATTGATGTGCCTCTGTTTTATTTCGGGACCTTTGTGCCGAGCCCTGGTGTGAAGTACGGGGCTACAGCTGAGCGGGCGGAGGGAGGAAGACGGGTCGGTTGGGGGGGTTTAATCGAGCTGCTGATGGTTGTGGAACGTCAGTGAGCGTGATCTCCGACCTGCTCTCGTCTTCCTTTAGCTCCAGTTCGGCGCGGTTAGAGAAGGGGACAAACTAATCCTCGGTATTCCGTGCTGTAAAAACAGGCGAGGCTCACCTGACCCGAGTTCAGCTGGTGCGGGAGATGTGGTCGAAGTAATCGCTGCTTGTCTGATCCTATACTCAGAACCACAGAGGTCATTTTTAACCTTTCCCAGAACAAAACGTAAGCGGTGACCCGCCTCCCCCGGGTTATTACTTCTGTCTTTAGTGGAAGGTTTTCTCCTGATATTACTGGACTTTACAAATAGTCACGGGGCCAGGGGACGTTTTTGGATTTGATGATGACAGTCAGCCCATTGAGCTTTATTTAGTCCGGTGTGATGAGCCTGTTAAATTAATATCTTCTCCATAACCTGTTAGGGGCTGGTTTAAAATCTAATTCCTTAAAAGCGCTAACAGTAGCACGACACGTGTTTGTAGACCATGGGCGGGAAAATGAGTTGATTAAGACGAAAGGAAAAAATAATAAGAGAAACTTTGATGTAAAACAGCAAAAATGTTTTATTCTTCTTGTACCACAGCAATTTTGACAACCTCTCTTCGTGTCTCTTCTTCTCTCTCTCTTTTTGAACTTACCGATAAACCACAAAGTCCTTAAGCCTTTCCCGTGTCAGAAAATTCAAAATTACAGCTTTACCTCTGACTGTTACCAAACCACTGACACTGGAGACTCCTTCCATAAACATTAAGTAAACATCTTCGTACAGAAAACCTCACCGTTATCCGTCGCAGATCATGTGGAGCATCCGCCATATAAATCCCTGCGCAGATTGTTACTATGGAAACCATAACTTATTGGCATGAGCTGAATCCCAAATGGCTTTTTGTTTACTATATCTGCTCACTACATAGAGTACTATCAACCCTACGTAGATCGCCCGATTACGTTTGAGATGCAACCCCAAGTATTACAGATATTTATATGTATTTATTCAGACTCTTCATCAATCAGAACGAGTCGAAATGTTTAGGAAACCTTCATAAATCCATCCAGGAGTTTCACACGCGCCCTCTCCGTCTCCCGTTCTCACCTCCAGCGGGTTTAACGCTCATCGTAAAAGTGTCCCGAGTCTTGAATCACGGCGTCAGCCTGAATTACAATAGACTTGTCAGCGGTGTGACGCGAGGGAGCAACAGGATCTCGGTCAAACTGGTTGAAATCGGTCTAATTGTCTCGAACAGTGGCTTTAATTTTCTAAAGAGCGAGCTGGGGCTTTTCTCTGATACTGATACACCTGACTATAAAAGGTGTGAAAGATCTCATCGCCCTGCATGCGCTGGGGCGTCTCTCTCTCCTTTTGTCCCGATAAAAGGTTTTATTGGAGGTGAATGAGTGAATAATACGCCGGAGCCGGAGCCGGGTGTGGGTGTGGTGCCGTGCTCCAGGCCCTGGTGGGAATGCAACGCAATAACTTTAGCACGCTGATTGCTTTGGAAGGAGAGAATTCTGTTTACGAGCCCAGAGATGGGTTTTTTGATCATTTATGCAACAATTAATGTTCTTCACGTAATGTCTGCATCGATCCAGGTGAGACAGAGTTTAATCCAGGTACAGACCTGACAACAGGTACGCGTTTCCTGCCCACAAATACAGCAGATGATCCAGTCAACGTGTGACTCTGGAATGATTGAAGGTTGCTCTCTTTTTTTATTATTTTTATTTTTTCTCTCTCTCACTCTTGAAATGACCATGTTACCGAAAAAAGCGTGAACTCTTTACACAGCGCTGGCACTGGAGACTCCTTCCTTAAATGTTAGTTAAATAAACACCTCCTTACAGAGAACGTGATCATATCAACTTCTTCTTCTTTGGGCTTTTCCCTTCAGGGGTCTCCACAGCGAATCATCACTCTCCACCTATCCCTATCTTCT